>JAVSBS010007063.1:39207-51023 GCA_033124195.1 Coracias cyanogaster | reverse complement strand
TGCTGGCCACAGTTCTCTTGATGCAGCCCAGGATGGGATTGGCCTTCTGGGCTGCCTCTGCACACTGGTGGCTCATCCGCCAGCACCCCCAAGTCCCCAGTTGTCTTTCCTTTGATCTCCCCTAAAGCTCCCTGCAGAGGGTAACACGATCTTCCGGCACTCTCTCCTTTCAGGCCCTGTAATTAGCAGAGGTCCATGGGTTGGGTGCAACGCAATCCTTCCCTGCGCTCGGAGGGGAGACGTAGAAGGGCTCGGAGCGATTGTTTGCTGTGTTGATGACTGTGGCGTTGCCATGGAAAAAGCTGGAGACTTTGGGGGAGTTTCTGTTTTGTTGGGCAGGGAGCCAACTTGCTCTGACTTATTACAACTGTGTGAGCGAGCGAGCCGTGCAGGACTTCATCCCTCTGTAGCAATTCCAAGGCAGGGAGGAATTTAAAAAAATAAAGGACGAGATTTGCTTTAACAAGGAGGAGTACAGTGCACTTTGCTAAGGCTGACTGCATGACATACAGGAGATGCAAAAAAAAAAAAGAAAATCCTTTGCTATTTTCCGCTTTTTAAATTTCCTTTTGGCAGTTCTAAGGACTGAATTCAGAGCACTGCAAATAATGGGAGCTCAAGTAATCCTCCTGGAAGGCAGCAGGGCCATTTAATTGGCTGTATCTCTACAGAAAGGAGCATTTAGAGTTCTGCCGAGTCCGAGTCCATTAAAGTCTTTGATCTGTTCCAGAAACAGAAGCGGAAGCAGGCTACGCTGTTTTCATTACCTCTCCTGAACAAAGTGCAAGAAATAAGTCTGCAAACAGGGGGAAAAAATGAATCAAGGCCCAGGCCCAGCAAAAAACCGATCTGCGTACTGAGCTGCCCGTCCCGAGGAGTGCCGTTCTTCCCTGGAGGTGGAATTAATAGCAATGTGTGCTTCCTACAAATCACTTTCTAGGAGCAGATCTCAAAGCAATTTACTAAAGCAGCCAGCCCCATTACTCCCACATTAGAGAAGGAGTAACTGGGGCCACGGGGCTCCAGCGAGTAGCCCCTGCCCGAATCCCTGCTTAGCTGCTGCCTCCTCTGAGCGTCCAGGAACCGGCTCTAGGTTGGCAGGGGTTTTCTGAAGGCTTAAAAGGTTTTAATTGTGGGAAGTGTGGCTTTTCCCTGCACCCCATGTGCTCGTGTTGTACTTGACTGAGATAGAGGCACGTGCCTCTTCCCGAAACGTGCGTGGGGAGGTGGGAAATGGCAGGGTTTTGGTTTGGACTCTTCTTGCTTTCAGGGCTTCTGGATGTTTAACAAAACCCCAGCGTCTTCTATAGGAAAGAACTGTTGTGGGGGTAATTTCCTTTTAAAAATCAGCATTTCCTGACCGTTCAGCGTTAGAATAGGTGCATCTAGGGATGCTGTTTTCACATACGCTTCTCCATGGAAGGTGCTATAATCCTAAATTGTCATCAGGCAACGCTCCGATGTCTGTAAGAAGAGGAGAAGGCCAAATTACCGGCTGTAGGAGTTGGTCAGGCAGCTCACGGGGGGAATCTTGGTTGCAGCAGTCAGTGACAAACTTCTGGTGCTTACAGTCCTCCTGTTTTCATACTCGGCCGATGAACCCTGCAAAACCTCTGACAACACGAGGCTCCTCGGTGAACTGCAGCCAGCAGCATCACCTCTTTGCTTCCAAAGGGAAGAGCCTGCCTGGGTCCCATCACAGCTCCGAGGGTAGGCTGGCTTGCGCTCCTCTGTGGAGCTCTTGCTGAGAAGCTGGAGACAGATCTTGCCAACGTGGGAGGTGACAGAAACTCCTGCTGATTTCACTGGTATCTAGATAAGGTCTAAAGCTGAGAGATCACCACAGCCGTGGTTTGTCGGTGAACCCCCTGCCTCCTTGCTGTACCTCAGTGCATTTAACGGGGTTAATCTTGGCAGCTGATTTTCCAGTTACTCGGTGACCGGGATGTCTCAAGAAGTTGACCGCTGCTGCAACAAGAAAGCGAACTAACTTTGTGTTCTAAATACAGCAGGACAAATCCAAGTCGTGTAAATAATTGTGCTTGATGGGGCTGTGGCAGCTTACACCGGCAGAGGACTTACCCAGGGGGTGGAAAAGTTGCTTTAAAGCTCATCATCTGCTCAAAAGAGTTCCTTTTATCCTGGCCCCCCCCACCCCTTTTCTTTTTTTTCCTGTTTGGTGACGTCGCTGGTTCAGTGCAGAGCTTCCCCTCCTCCCCTCAGAGTTGTAGGAGCTCCTTGTCCAGGGCCGCTGCAGATTAACGAGCTCTGCAACAGCTTTAGTCTTCCCTTGCAGCATGCTGTGCTAGGGATGCAAGTGTGTGAGAAAGACCAAAAGTGAGGGACACGAGAAATGCATTCACACAGGAAACTGAAACTGCGCCGTCATTCATTCCTGTAGTGCAAATAACCCTTTCCGTAACCTCAGCTTCCTGATTCTTGTGTGGCTGGGGCCAGATTTGCCACCGGTGCAAACTGGTGCAGCACTACTGACATCAGCTGAGATGTTTACTCCAGGAGAGAATTCGTTCCGAGTCTTTTCAGCCGCAAAAACAAGAGGATGACGGATGTAGATGAATCTCAAAGGGGCGAAGTCTCATGAAATGAAAGGGTTGTTTTAATAGCTGGTGAGCGTGAAGGCTGGGGCTTCTTACCGACATTTTGGACCCAGTTCTACTGCTGCCTTCCAAAGGAAAAGCTTCTGCTAAGTGCGCGGTGAAAGTATCTGCAACGTTGTTTGTCCTTCAGGAAGTCATCCTTCACCTGAACCACGTCTGAAAACGCACGTTCTTTTGGGGAGGAACTCCTGATGTTTCCTCCTTTCAGTACCTTAACACTTCTCAGCTTTTCCTCCGCTAGCCAGAGAGGAGCTGGCTGGTATTAACCTGCGGCCGTAGTTTTCTGGGGTCACGCATGCTGTGGTGTCAGAGAAATTTGGGAAGTCGTCTTCTGGAGCTCCTGTTTTATTTTCCTTCCCCCAGGGGAAAACGATCTTAACAGCTCCTGAGCCAGGCCCAGCTAAGGAAATGTCCAACAGCAGGTCTAGGTTAGCTTACACCATTCCCAGCCCCCCAGATACGGGTGTTGATGGTGGTGCTGTTCTTCTGCAAGCACCAGCAAAGGAAAGCTGGCGGAACTGGGGTGAGGTGGACAGAAAAGGGAAGCGCACTCCTTCCTGTGGCCCCAGGGGATTCGCTCCGTTTGCATTGGGCTCGTCTGAGCTTCAGGGCAGCGGGCAAAGAGGAAGTTGGGGTGAAGCCGTAAACTCACAGAACCGCAGAATGGTAGGAGTTGGAAGGGACCTGGGAAGATCGTCAAGTCCAAGCCCCCTCCAGAGCAGGATCACCTAGACCAGGTCACACAGGAATGCATCCAGACGGGTCTTGAATGTCTCCGGAGAAGGAGACTCGCTTCAAGCTTAACTGCATCCTCATCCTGATGCCTCTTTTTATATTAGGCAGCCTTGCACAAAGCTTTCTCTGTACGCCCTGAAGTCTTCTCCGTTTGTCTTAGTGACGTCTCCTCACTGAAGTCTTCCCTCGTAGCAGCTTAGCAGCATCTCAGGCTAGGCAAGCGAGAAGTAAAGGTCATGGTTAGGCATAGACTAATTACGGCGGCTAATCAAGGGTGCTGGCAATAGTGCGGACAGGCTGTGGAGATGAGGGATGAGGAGATATCCATATTCCCTGCCACCTCCCCCCCAAATGGAGCCTTGCTGCTCCCAGTGGCTACTGCAAACTTCTGTAAGGGCTGTGAATTCCTACAGTGTTTCTTTACTCCATCCTAGTGAGGCAGAAGGTGTGTGGAGGCAGAAGAACTGGTGCTACACGTCAGCCCAGCCGGAGGAGAACACCTTCCTTCTCCTGGCCATCTCCTGCAGCTGAGCGAGGCAGGCCTTCTGCTTCCTTGAGGTCACCAAAATCCCTCTAATGGGAAGGAGATATCAAAGATAATCTCATGAAGTGGACATTCTGGGAGCTCCTGGGTGCCTGGGAACTTCTTCTCTGTGCTATTTGGTAGCACTTTTTCTTACAGGTCGACCCACATGTAAACCAAAGCTCTTTAGATCCTGCCACATCCTTCCCCTCGGGGCATTGCAGAGAGTGACACCAGGGCCCCGCACTTCTACATGCTGTCTTAAATCAGGCCCTAAGCACTATCTTAAGTTTAGTTGATCCAGAGAGGATTTTGAGCTCTGCTGAAAGCTACAGCACCGTTAGGAAAACTCAGAGCCGCCCTCATTTGTTGGGTGACTTGTTGTTAACGGTCTGGGTGGGAAGGGGCGAGGGACGGCGCGTGGGGTTGCGGGTGCAAGTGTCCACAGCACCTACAGCTACGTGCGAATGGGAAGAGAGAGGAGAAGGAGAAGAGGTCGGACCTCTGCAGCACCCTGGGCTTCCCTGGCAGAATCGTGGAGGGCTTAAAAGGAGCCATAGAGAAGGTGGGAGCAGCATGAAAAAGAATTGCGTTATGCTGCCTTGTCCCTCGGTCCTAACTCCATCGGTGGGACTCAAGTGCCCTGCAGTGGTTTGGACGTGTGACAGCTCATCATTTATTGCGAGGGCTGTTTGCTGCAGCTTCAGAACTGAAAGTTCATCCGCAGGTGCAGCCGGGCTGAGCGGAGAAGCGAATGCAGATTTACAGCTGCCGTGGCTTACTCCGCTCGCTGCCACAACAAATCATTCTGTCCAGGAAAGAGGCTCTGCTGTTGGCCAACCAAGACGCGGCCAGGAATTTGAGACGCTGCTTTGTTCGTTTAAAAGAAAACCTCACCGGAGATGTTAGGGTGGGCTTTTTTAAAAGATCGGGTGAAACCTGTCGTGAAGCAAAGACGGATTGGAATGGAACAGAGCGCGCCTTGTTTTCCACCGTCCTTTGCCATCGTGAGGGCGAAGCGAGAGCAGGGTTTGAAAACCTTCAGCTCCGAAGGCCAGTTATTACTTCCTCCTGCGATCCGGCTTGGTTTTCTGAAAATGAGTCAGTCGTTTTCTGCAAAAGCTTTGGTGCAGGCTGCTCCTTTGCTCTGCGCTCCACTCTGCAAGACAAAAAAACATATTGCTTCACAGGCAGAGCAAGTCTGCACAATAGAAGACTTCCTTACAACCAGGCTCTGCCAAGTCTGCTCTCAGCCCTGCACGGAGTCATGTTACTCCTCAGCAAGGTCATACAGGCCTAAAATAATCACTGATGTTTATCTTTCCCAGAGGATATTAAGCACCCCCAAACACCAAGGCAAGAAAATCTATTAAAAAAAAAAAAAGGGGGTTAAAAATAGTTTGTACCTCAGCTAGCTGTAGGGGAAGAGTATTATGGCTTTGCCTTTTCCCATTGCTGTTTTGTGATCTCACGTGTGAAGTGCTGAGCGGGGAGAAACAGCTTTGCTGGTTTTCATTGATATCTATTTCCTCCGAAGCAAGCTGCTCCCGTGTCTCATCATCAACGCTGCACCTTGGCTGCAGGCTGCTTTTTACACTGCTTTTGTTGTAGGAAGAGCCCCAAGATGACGTGGTTAGGGCTTTGCCGTGGCTGCTTTACAGCCTAGGTACTTGCCTAAAGGTGCACCAGCTGGATGCTTCATGGCTCTAGATCTTTGCAGCACCCTTGAGAAGGAGCAAAGTGCTATTGGCCTGTTGCCACAGATGGAGAAGGAGGAGGCTTGGGAGAAGCGTGAACTGGCGGCGTCTCTGCCCGGCGCCGCTGGCTGTCACACTGCAGCTCCATCACCTCCCGCTGCATCTGTACTCCCGAGCAGGCTGGAGCAGCTCCAGCCGAGCAGAAGGGCTGCAAGAGGAGCCGGTGGTGGAGAAGGGAAGGGTGAGCAGACCATGCCCTGAATCAGGCTTCTAGGGTAGGAGCAGGGCCTGCGGGATACACAGGATCTAAACCCACATAGAATCATAGAATCATTCGGGTTGGAAGAGACCCTTGGGATCATCGAGTCCAACCACCAACTCTACTCTACAAGTTCTCCCCTAAACCATATCCCCCAACACCACATCTAAACCACCCTGAAACACCTCCAGGGATGGGGACTCCACCACCTCCCTGGGCAGCCTGTCCCAGTACCTGACTACTCTTTCCATGAACAATTTTCTCCCAATGTCCAGTCTAACCCTACCCTGGTGCAGCTTGAAGCCATTCCCTCTTGTCCTAGCGCTAATGACCTGTGAGAAGAGACCAGCACCAACCTCTCCACAATGGCCTTTCAGGGAGTTGTAGAGAGTGATGAGGTCTCCCCTTGGCCTCCTCTTCCTCAGACTGAACAGTCCCAGCTCCTTCAATCGCTCTTAATCACTGAGGAATAGCTGATGTCGGGCAGGACAGCCCTGATCTTCCCGCCTCCCCGGCACAAGCCTACCAAGCCCCGCTGTACCACCTCACCACCTCCCAGAAGAGGCTTTGACAAGGCAAGCTGTGAGCTAAACACAGCGCAGTTAATTTCCAGGCAACCTCCAGAGACAAATACGAAGCTGTCATCAGCTCTGTGCTAAGCAGATGACTCCGAACACCTTAAAAAGAAGACGCTATTTCTGCAACCGTGGCAGGGGGATAATAGCATAAAGAGATCACCTTTAAACTGTAAAACATACACGACAAACAACAATTTTTGGAACATTCACTGGCATTAGCTAAACTGGGGTGAAAACAACATCACGCATTGGAATGAATTTTGACTGACAGTCCCAAGCCCCATCACTCCTGAAGAACATATAATTTTGAGGCTGAGTAATCATTAGAGTGCAGCAAGGCGATAAACAAAGCTCTTCAGCACAGTCGCTGCTGCCAGCTCTGCACCACAGAGCAGCCTGGCGTGGAGTGTAGGTCTTTGGGTGAAACTGAGTCCTTCTGACATCTCTATTCCTCTGCAAGAGGCAGCTCCTTACACCAGCCCATCGGAACAGGAGACAGAACGCACTCCAGGTCCAGTCCACAGGGTGGTACAAGCCCTCCCAGCAAATATTGAGTATCACAGACCCTCACCACAGACTGCTCCATGGGCAGGATGCCATTCTTCAGCCTGATCTTGGAAGGACATTTAACGTACTTGCTGGCACGCACATTTAGCAAATGTACAATGAAACGCCCTTCCAAGCTCTCAACATTTCTCTCCTCCTGGAAGCTGCTCACAGAACAAACGGTGCGTGACCAAGGGACAGTCTCCTTTGCACAACACCCTACTGAAAGGTGCTCAGCAATGAGCACACAACTGGTAAGAAGTGAGCAGAGGCAAAGATGGAATGGGCTGCCCAGAGAGGTGGTGGAGGCCACATCCCTGGAGACATTCAAGGTCAGGCTTGATGGGGCTCTGGGCAACATGACCTAGGTAGATGTCCCTACTTGTGTAGGGAGGTTGGACTAGATGACCTCTAGAGGTCCCTTCCAGCATAGAACACCCTATGATTCTATGGAGTCTAACTAATTTGCAAGCAGTAGTGACGTTTCACAGTCCTGCAAAGTCTAGCTTAGGTCCATGTCTTTCTTCAAATGAAAAAAGGGGGACAGACCAAGAAACTCCAGGGCTAATATTACTTGGGAAGAAAGATGGAGCTGTAACCAAGTTGACTCTAGCAGCATGGAGAGCTCCATGTATCGCCTCTGTTTTCTACATGGGCAGAAAAGGTCAAATTTCCAGCTACTAATCAGTAGCTAGAAAGCAGCCTCAGGATTTGGTCTTGGTATCATTTCTGGAAAAGGTTAAGAAGTCAAAGTTTACTATAGTGACATTCTCAAATAATTAACTTATGAATGAGACATGGTTTTTTTATCAAGTATAAACTTAAAAGGCATCTTCTCATATACCCCACAATCAAAAGTCATAGAAGAGTCTGGGGAATAGTTTCCGCTGCCTTGGTGTATCAGTCTAAGACCATGAGAAAACAAGGAGAGGGAAAGAGGCAAGGTCTCTCCTGGTGCCTGAAGAAATAACAAAGTGGTGGAATGTGTATGAGACAAATCTCTCTTTGGAACGTGGAGACAGTTTGCAGATGGCCTTTTCCCTGAAGAAGGCAATGAGAATCACAGAATCATTATGGTTGGAAAGGACTTCCAGGATCAAGTCCAACCTTCATCCCAACATCTCCCTGACCACTAGACCAGAGCCTCAAGTGCTACATCCACTCGTTTGTTAAACCCCTCCAGGGATGGTGACTCCACCACCTCCAGTTCCAGTGCCCAACCACTCTCTCAGGAAAGAATTGCTTCCTAATATCTCATCTAAACCTCCCCTGACGCAACTTGAGGTCATTTCCTCTTGTTCTACCATTAGTAATCAAATCATTAGTAATTTGGGAGCAGAGACCAACACTAGCCTCGCTACAACCTCCTTTGAGGTAGCTGTAGAGAGCAATAAGCCAGGCACTAGGGAGAAATTATTCCTCTTCAAAGGCCAAAATCGGTGAATAAGGCTTTAAAGGTCTCACTCCAAGGGAGGGCATCTTTGGTTGTTACATAAGCTACGTAGCTTGCGATGGAGAAAGGACACCAGACATGGTAGCAGGTCTTAGTGCAGACAGCAGGAAAGAAACCAGTGGCTGTAAGAGGGCTTTGGTGTATGAGTGAAAGTCTGCAGTGCTTCTCTGGTGTTGCTTTGAGTCCTTTTTGCAACCCTAAAAGCTTCCTGTGTATTTCTAGGAGCAATTTGGAAGTGGGACTCTGACCATACTGATCTCTAGTATTTCACCAAAGACAGTATTTTCTCCTGGTTTCAACAGCGTAGCTTGAGATTTGGGGCCATTTTAGCAACTTCTGCATGTGTATCGCACACGTCTCAGCTAAGGCAGAAATCAGGTGCTAGGCTTGGGGTAAATGAGATTTGAAAGTGTCTTTGTAAGCCTGTTTCACCCACGACTATCTGGCACAACGACAACAAGGAGGTCCTTAATCATTACTTCTGGTTGCTGTCATGGCTGTAGTCAGTGACTCAGATTTTCTCCTAGGTGAAAGCTGACAGCAAAGTGAGTCGGAGAATGATTTTTTGTGTGGAAAACAGTAAGGGGGCATAGAGTAAGGTTGGGTATCACATAACATTAAATCATCTCCTGGTGGCAGACAGTGACTCTGTCTCATGTAATAACAGTCCACTTGGTCTTAAATCTTGATGAAGCAGTCAGCTGTGCTGACAGAAAAACAACAAAAAACCAGGAGGGCAGGTGGGGCAAAGTTCCTCTGACTGCCTGAAAATGAAGCCCGCGTTTCATGGAGGCAACACGAACAGTCAACGCACGAGCGTCGCTTCCTTCTCCCTGTTGCTCTTGACCTGGTAGCCAAAAAACACAGCGCACATGTGGCGAATTTGATCTCTAGATAACGGCGCCCAGTAGAATTGTAAGAGTGCATTAGCATGAAAAATAACACACTCCACAGCTGCGTGAAAGCGGATCTGGTGCTTGTCACATATATTTTAATAGAAGATGCCTAGAAGGTGATCTCAGAACAAACATGTCACAAGGCAAAAGACAGAAAGGAGAAAAAAAAAAACAAACCACCCCCAAATCTCTGTAGGTTCTTAAAGGGGTTTTGACATACAAAATGTAGGTTTAGAGGAGTCGAAATAAAATTGTTTCAAGCTAGGCCCACCTCCCCAGGGTGGTGGGGTGGACAACCTGCCACCCCAGCAAGATTCACCAGAGACTATTAACACCCTTAAAGAAACAAACCTGCTGGACTACCTTGCTCTAGACCAGATTTAGGCAGGAACCTTAAATGTGCAGCATTTTCTATGAGTCCCTAATCAGAGCTATCTCTATATGAGCTTTTATTTCAAATTCTTGCAAAGTGATTCCTCCCTTGTAAAAGAAGGAGGGATGGTAGCGACATGTAAATAATAAATATTGCTATGGCTGCTTATCTTTGGAAGGTTTCAAACCTAAACTCCTCCAGGGTCTTCCCAGCAAATATTTTACAGCCGTATCTTCCCTGCAAAACCTTGCATTCCTGAGCTGTTTATTGTCCACGTGTTGATAACCTTGACAGTCCATTTTTACAAGGTCTCAGCTAAAACTTGGAGGGAGGCTGGCCATCTGTGTGAGCTTTCCAAAACTGTTGCCTTCCCTACTCATCCATTTTCCAGCATAACTAATCACCGACTCTTAAAAAACCCCTTGTCATTAGTATTTTGGCATGTTTCACTTCAAGAAGAAGACAAGCCAAGAAGACTCAGTGATGATGTTATTAATCTAGACAGGGAGCACCTGAGGATTTCAGCTCCTCTGCAGTATTAGGAGCGGTTTTATTTTATTGAACGCCATGAGTGCATGAGGATGAATACCTCTGTTTCCATCCTAGAAAGCTCCTTTAACTTAATTGGGTAAAGCAAAGGCTTTATCTGGCAACTTTAACTCAAGCCCCAGTAAATATTTTTCATGGATAGAAAACTAAGCGTAAATGACAGATTTAGCTCAGGGGAGTTATGGCCAGGCCTGAATTGCACTGACAGAACTCTGCTGGGAAGCCCAAGTGCTGTCTGTGTGCAGCCAATATAATCAGCCCTGTGACCTTCTCGGTTCCTAGCACTTGACAAAGGGAAGAAAGTGCTGCATGAAAAGCAAATCTCTGAAAAAAACAACCCCAGTAAGCTCTTCAAAGGGTCTGCGTGACCAGGTGCCTCAATTTGGTGGGATAACAGCCGCCCCAAATGGGGCACACACACACACCTCCCAGGGATGCACACTCAGACACTGGGGTGACCTCTTTGAAGAAAAAAAAAAAAAAGCAATAACCCCCAGGTCTGAGGTCATTTAATCCATTTTTTTTACCGTTGCCCAAAAGGGCCTCATCATCTCCCCTTGCTCAGGAAGATGGAAGTGAGAGGAACGTCTTCCAAGACAAGGGCTTCCTTGCAGATGACAGGAGGGGGAAATGCCTCCCCATCCGTAATTTTTAGCTTTTTCCAACGGGGAGAAGCTGCAGCCACCGATATTTCCATGAGAAGAGCAGGAAGACCTTTGGAATGGTGTTTGTGACAGAGGATAAGGAATAAGCAGGAGATAACGTGGGGGAAGGAAGGAGGAAGGAAGGAGGAAGCATCCCTTGCCTGTACCTGCACTTGTGCCCCTCTCGGGAGGTCCAGCCGCCCATCAGACTGTCAAGATGATCAGGGCTGTCAGGACGGCTGCGTGAGAGCCAGCAGTGCCAAGCTGGGTGGGAACCCTGCCAAACCCATGCCCCTGCAGGGCACTAAGCCTCTGGAAGCTGGACTAAGCCCGCACGTCAGAGTGGAAAGGCCCTGAACAATCTGGTGTGGAGAGAAGCTGGGCAGCCTGAGGGACGATTTTGCTCGTTGGAAATTAGACTTTCATGAGGGATTTGGAAGGAAAGCCTTCAAAATGGTCCCGGAGAGGGACTGGAGTTGGGCTGTGGGACTGGAGTTGGGCTGTGGGGCTGGCTGGGATTCATGGCCTCGGATAGCCCGGGAGAGCTGGCTCCATCAGGGACGTTGGCAAAGCGGGGGAATGAAAGGGGAGAAGGCAAGGAGTCCACCACACTCCAGCAAGACCATGAGGAAATCAAAGCCTCTCGGCAAGGCTGCTCGAGGTCACTGAGTTAGCAAATTCCAGCAGAAAAGCACCGTTTCCCGAGTTTTCTTCTGACCTGGTCCAGGGCTGAGCTCCCTTACCCAAGATGAAAGACCCACTCAGCCTTTGGAGCAAGGAATATAGTGCAGAAAGATCAATGGGGGGACAGTGTGGGAAAAAGATGGCACGGGTGTTGGGGAAAGAGGTGGCATGGGAGTAAAGCCAACCAGAAGATAAGAGGTTTTGCTGAAATACATACAAAACTTAAGGCCTTGCTCCTGGCTCACATGCTCCTCCCTTCCT
>JAVSBS010007062.1:28606-48471 GCA_033124195.1 Coracias cyanogaster | reverse complement strand
CCCTGGCAGATTTTGAGTTTTATGTCCTCTTTTGGAGGCTGGATGCCCAAAGGCACTCTGTTGGGCTCCTGGGGCTCCAGCATAGTTGCTTTGTTACCGGTGCTAAAGATGTAACACATACATGAACTGAGATAGTGTCTTTTGGTTTGATCCCAGAGCAAGCTGCTTGCCTATATTTTTTTTTTTCTTAGTTGCTTCTCACTGAGAAGCAATTAAGAATTGAAATGTAGAACTTGGTAGCAATGGTAGGTGATGCTGTTAAATTTAGATGTTTAGGTACTGTTGGAGCAGAAATCACATATAGATTGACTGGACCTATTTGTCTAATGAACATCTGCTTGCGTATCCAGAAGGTTCTTTTTCTTTATAATGTTGCGACAAGATATACTTTCAATTACAGGGGCTGTATCCTGAATCTCATGGTATAATCGATAACAAGATGTATGACCCCAAAAGAAATGCATCCTTCACCCTCAGAAGTGAAGAAAAGTTTAATCCACAGTGGTACCAAGGACAGCCTGTAAGTGTTAATACACTGCTGAAAATGTACATCAGCCTGTTGTTACTTAATATCACTTGCATGCCTAGTGATGTTGAAAGAGTACAGAGGGTACTTCTAAGTCAGCCAAGAAGTATTACTCAGCGTAATTAGGAATTCCCATAATAGAGCTGCAAAATGACAAATGAAACTAAGTGCAACAGATTTCGTTGAACTTAAAAGGATTTTTCTCTAAGGAGAAAAAAAGAGCTTGAAATAATTAATAGAGATACCAGATTTTGTTCTGTTTTTATTATGAAGTGGGATTGAGGTTAACTTCTCAGAGGCAATTGACAGACCAGTTAGTTTTAGTGATAAGCAGCAGCAAAGGTTTACACCTCGCCTAAATTACTACAATATCTAAAGATGTGGTTTTAAAAGAAAATATCTCAGTTCACTAATTCAGCAGATCTGAGACGGCCATCAAAATGAAGTGGCATGGGAAAGTTTGCGTGAGTGATGGCCTGAAGAATGGCAAAGGAACAGATGAAACTATTTAGTAACATCGGGAGGACTGATGTTTTTGTTGTTGGTGGGTTTTTTGGAGGGGTGGGGGTGGTTTTTTTTTTTGAGGAAAGAACATGCATGCATAGACTTCGTGGGCTAACGAGAGGAAAGTGTTGTATGAGTCAGGCGGGAAAACACGCAGAAGGCAGATAGAAATCTGCAAATCATGAGATCAGCAGTAAAATCAGAAGAGCTGACCAAAATCTTGCTCCCATATTTCAGAGTATGTGGGGCATAGGTCTTCGGAACATTTCCACCCCTTCTTGTTCCACTGTTCCTGGGGCCTTGCCCCTTCCTGGTGTTCAGCCATGGTTCTACCATTGCATTACTGCTCTGTCCATGGGAGGTAATGGTTCCTACCTCTATCTTGGCTCCCCCTCGTGTAGCAGCAGAAGAGGTGTGAGTGTTTACCATAAGGAATCAGACTGCAAGGTATATCTGGACTGCAGATAGTGACGACATGCAAGATTGGCTGTCCAGAGTGCTTTGCTTACATTTTTAGTTTTTAATCTTGTGGCAGGGTGTGGAGCTGGTGGGAGCGGTAGTTGGATCTGGCAGTTACTCAGTTAATTCAGTGAGCTGCACTAATGATGGTGATTGTTCCTCTGCAGATTTGGCTAACGGCTATGTACCAGGGTCTAAAAGCAGCTACGTTCTTCTGGCCTGGGTCAGATGTAGCAGTTAATGGAACCTTTCCAAACCTGTATGAAGAATACAATGGGTATGTAAATGCCTGTGTTGTAGCTGAATATTTACTTTGACTGTTGTAATGGGACAGATGCAAGACAAAGCATAAACTTTTTTCCTGCTTTTCTAAATAATTGTACAAAACATGAAAAAAAGATAGGATCAAATTAACTTTGTTTCAGTATAATGTAGTTTCTTTGAGCAATCCTTTTGTCATTCCTCAGTAAATATTTTACAGGAAAGATGTGGAAAAATCAGCTTTAAGAGAAACCAGTTTTGAAGCTTTAGTGCTTTTTTGTTTCTGTTTATAAAAAACTTTTGCGAGTGTATTTTGAGTCATACAATTCAAACTTCTCATATACTGAATAGATCAGGTCTTGACATGATATTGTCTGTGAAAACTAATGTTTTACTGTTGACTATGGTAAATTGTTCCAATGTAAAATTTTCATTGCAAATTTTGAAAATACTTCTCATTAAGGCAGCTGTTTTAGTTAGTGATAGCTCTCCACTGCAATTAAACATATTCTTCAAAATTAAAATTCTACATATATCTATTTATCACAATTTATGTAATAGTATCAAATCTCACCCAATAAATCAGGCTATTCATTTCTATCTTCCTAGAATCATTTTCTCTTCCTACACCTTTCATATAGCATGGCGATTCTGATTCTTGACTTACTACCTATGTTTTTTTTTCTATAGAAACTTGTAAATTGTTACTTGAGCTTGTGCTGAGTAGCTGAATTACTAACTTTGTGGGCACCTCATGTTACAAGTCAATATGCATCTTATTGGTCTACTTCAGTAATTGTTATAGAGTAGAATCATAGAATGTATTGGGTTGGAAGGGACCTCCAAAGGTCATCTAGTCCAACGTCCCCTACAATAAGCAGGGACATCTTTAACTAGATCAGAGCTCCATCAAGCCTGACCTTGAATGTCTTCAGGGATGGGGTCTCCACTACCTCTCTGCGCAGCCACTTCCAGTGCTCAACCACCCTCATATTAAAGAACTTTTTCCCTAATGTCCTGTGTGCAGGACCACACTTCCAGTCTGTCCAGGTCCCTCTGGATGGCATCCCGTTCCTCTGACATATTAACTGCACCATCCATCCTGGTGTCATCAGCAAACTTGCTGTGGGTGTACTCAGTGCCACTGCCGATATCATTAATGAAGATATTAAACAACACTGGTCCCAGTATGGACCCCTGAGGGACACCACTTGTCACCTTTTTCGATCTGGACATTGAGCCGTTGACCACCACTCTCTGGATGCAACCATCCAGCCAATTTCTTACCCTCTGAACAGTCCATCCATTGAACGCATATTTCTCCAACTTAGAGAGAAGGATGTTGTGGGGGATCGTGTCAAAGGCCTTGCAGAAGTCCAGATAGATGACATGCATAGCTCTTTCTTTGTCCACTGATGCAGTCACTTCATTGTAGAAAGCCACTAGATTGGTGAGGCAGGATGTGGCCCTAGTAAAGCCACGCTGACTCTCTTGAATCACGTCCCTGTCCTCCATGTGCCTTAGCGTATCTTCTAGAAGGATCTGTTCCATGATCTTCCCAGGCACAGAGGTGAGGCTGACAGGTTGGTAGTTCCCCGGATCTTCCTTTCTACCCTTTTTAAAAATGGGTGTGGTGTTTCTTTCTTCAGTCACTAGGGACTTCACCTGACTGCCATGACTTTTTAAATATTATGGAGAGTGGCTACTTTGTATATCTACTTTGTGACATAGTATGAGAACCTGTGCTCAAACTTTCAAAACATTTTAAAAGAGAAACCATCCCCAAACCAAAACTTTTTCAAAACATAATACAGGAATGAAAACTCGCACGTGATTTGGTGCCTTGAAGCAAATTATTCTCTGTGTATAATAAACATGAGCAATACAGGGAACTCTATTCTAATCACATTGCAATCAATGATTCAATGGAGCTTTAGATCAGGCAGTTAACTCCTGTAGAGTCACAGACAATTAGCACAGATAAACTTGCATCCTGCTAAATAGTCATTAATGGCATCCGGTTGAAATATCTGCTAAGCTATATTGAGTTTGTAACATGTGACTAAAATTTTATTGGCTCTTGGAAATACATGGTTGGTTGATCTTGTATTGCTCTGATACAGCTCAATCCCCTTTGAAGAAAGGGTGGTAACTGTTCTTCGCTGGCTGCAGTTGCCTGAAGATGAGAGGTAGGTATACAATTGCAAATGTAAGTTCTGGTTCAAGTGGTATTGCAGTGAATTACTTTGTAAATATGATTTCTATTTTAAACAATAACTTATGCGTTATTATAACAATGTTAAAATATTATTTAATGCAAGCCTGTTTATATGACTGAAACATTAAAGAATAATATATTAAAAATAATTACAATAGTGTCCTTCCTCTGTATGACAGTGTTATTTCCAATATTTGATATCCATTGTTGAAATACAATATCTTCAAACTGTCTCTACTTGTATGTAAAATATTACATTTTTGGTACTGTTTGATATAGACCACACTTTTACACTCTGTATTTAGAAGAACCAGATTCCTCAGGCCATAAGTTTGGACCAGTAAGCAGCGGAGTAAGTAGTTTCATAGTTTCTTTTTAAAAAAAAAAAAAAAATCTGAAGCTTTGCTCTGACTCTATAAATAAACTTCCACAATTGATGTTAGATTAACCAAGACCATGTTCACTACAAAGGCTAAGAAAACAGATTTTGAATAGATAGCCCATCCTAATTCACATTGATACAAAGTGTGCAGTAAAGAGCCTATGTAATAAGTCTAATTTTTATTTTCTTTATTTCAGTAATTTTTAAACTGCAAAAGCATGTTTGGTTATGTCTTCTATGTTGTTTCATCTACTCCTATTACTTTATGTTGATTTCAGTGGAGCAGGGAAAGGGACAGAAAGTTTGTATACTCTCAAGTTAGCAAGAACAGATTTTTTTTTTTTAATAGCAATAGTCCAAGTTTTTGTCATCAAGTAATTGTTGTAATTTTCATTCATTTTTCCCACAGTTCCGGTGCAGAGGTTAGACAAATGTTGGTCTTGCATCACTATTTAAATTTCATGCCTTCTTGGAAAGAGGCTGATAAAAAGGATGTTCACCCCATCACAGTCTAATGTGTGACTATAGTAAAAAATTACAAGTCTTTGGGTCTGCTCCTGTTCTTGAAGTAATAAATAGCTTTATGTTTTAAGAAACCGAAGTGAAAAATGCAAAGAAAAAAGCTCTTGGGAATTCAGGAACTCTTGTAAAATTCTCCCATCTTAAATGGTCAAGAAGTTTGGGCATCATAACTAGGTAGTTAACCTTGGTGATAAGAACAATAAAAAGCTCTTGCCAATTTCTCTTGAGGTGTAAGCAGTTTCTGTTCTCTGTCATGAACTGTAAAATGAATGTAAGCACCCAGTGAAGTAGCAGACAACTAATTGGAACTGCAGTATAGGAAATGTGTTAAAATGGTTATCATTTTCTTTGGTTAAGTGGATCTAAAGTTCTTTCTATATGTGAATAATGCTCTGGAGAGAAAGACCCTGAGGTATATAGTATCCCCAGGAGCATCTCATCTTTGCTCACACAAGGCAAGACAGCTTACACAAGTAGTTCAATGAGGTAACATAATGACTTAATTTTAAAAGTACTTTTTTGTTGTTGTTTACTTAACTTCAGAAGCAGCCCTGGTGGCATTAACTACTCAAGTGAGTTTGAACACTAGACCTATGATCATGAACAGAGCTGGACCGGTAGTTTGTTTGGCTTTTTCAGTCCCTTTAAACAAATTTGCTGGGTGACTAACATCCAGTCTCACACTTTCAAGGACAGTTGGCTGTAGGGTCTTTCACGATAGGGGTTTTGAGGAAGAGTGCTGCAGGCTTGGCTTCCTCTATTCTCTGGTAGTCTCCCATCAGTTTCTGTACCCTTAAGCATTCCATGTTGTCCTCAGTTGTGCCCTGATAATGCAACAAACTTCAACTTCATGCTTTAAAACCACTCTCACTGGCTGTAATCTGGGATGGGGGGAGTTTTATTTGTTAGCTTTTGTTTTGTTTGTTTGTTTTTGTTTATTGTTTTATTTTTGTTGTTGTTTCTTTTGGTTGGTTGTTTTTTTCTGATTTGTTGTTGTTTTCTTGTTTTTTAAGTCTTCAACTGAAATAACATATAAAAATGGGTAGCTGTGTCTTAGTACAGTGTAGGGCCCAGAAAAAAATAGGGCCAAGAGCTGCATGGTGTAGATACAGCCAGTTTTCTGTAGGTGGAGGTAGCCATGAGCAGTGCAGGTCCTAGGCAGTTTGTAGGCTCCCATTTTTATTTGGCAGTATAGGTCTACCTGTTGAGTCCATTCTCAGTAGACGCAAAGACTATGCACCTAAAGCATGTACAAGTGAGGGAAGTGGGAACAGCAAAAAGCAGGTGTAACTGCCCGTAGACAATGCTGTAAGTCTCCTGTTCTCACAGTTTGTTCTGTTAGTGTGCACTATATGTGCTCCCTGTCATGAATTTGGGGATTACTGAACAGTTTCAGGTCCCCTGTGTCCTTTCTTTGTCTAGACTGCACCTAGCCTTGAATAGTCTATAAGAAGAGTTTCTTATTCTTTATTAGCATATACTGTTATAGTTTAAATTTATTCACTCTACCAATAAGTTAAATTTTGAGTTAACACTAACTTTACATTCGTATTTTTGTCCTGCAGGTCATTATGGCATTACAGAGAGTGGACAATATAGTAGGGATGCTGATGGATGGTCTCAAGCAAATGAACCTGCATAAATGCCTGAACATTATTTTTATATCAGATCATGGTAAATTCAATTGTATAAAATGTATCAAAATTTTAAAGAGCTGTCTTTATAAAGTAATATTCTGCATTTATATTTGCACGTGTCTGGCAAGGTTAATGAAGTAGCTAATACCTAGAAATTATATTTTATATTATTAAGATGGTGTAAGAGATAATGAATGTAGGTGAGAATGAGACTATTTTATAGGGGGGAAGAATTGGAGAACATAGGAAGGTATTAAATAATTTTCATATTTTATTTCTAATTCCTTCTGTGATAATTACCATTTTATAAAAGAAATAGATTTAAAAATACAAACTGTAAATAATAGACCTCATCTTATTCTGTCTTTTAACTACACTATGCAATGAATTGCTGAAGGAGTGAAAATACAAGCCATATCTCCCTTTCAGTTATTTGTTTCCTGATCCATTGTTTGAAGGCTGTGAATATTAGACTTTGATTTATTTCTGTAATAGCTTTTCTGTATTTCTGGAATTATTTCTGTAAGTTATGTATTTTACCAACGGGTTTTTTTCTGCTTCTTTTTTTGACAAACAAAATGTAAGCACACTTCCATGCAGCACAAAATTGACTTGCTGAACCCATTGACACTGTGAATGATCCAAGCCAAATACCTATACAGGTTTAAAAAAGATTTACAGAATTAATGGAGGGTAAACCTGTCAAGAATTATTAAAAGTGAGAGTTCAAATGCAATATATAGCTCAAAGTCCCTTTGACTTCTGGAAACTGATAAGGAACACTGTGAGGAAGATCAGTCCATAATTTCTGTGCTTATTGGATATTTCTCTAGATGTCTTACACTATTAGGTAGGGTATTGGGCTAAATGAATATTTAGTCTGACCATTGCTACTGTTCTTAGTCTCTTAAGATTTCTTTCCCTTCAGAGACGAATATCTGTCTTTTTCGTTGGAGTGTCTTTCTCAGCTGATGAAATGGCTGATTGTGTGTATCTATGTAATGTTTTGTTTTCTTCCATGCATTGAGTATCTTGGTCTTCTTGAATCAGATATCTTGCGGTTGCTGCTAAAAAGACCCAAGAAATTATATTTCTGACTTCTACAACTGAAGCTACATGTCTCCTCGGCAAGGCTACTCTATATTGATGTTCCCATTTTTAAATAAAATTTATTTCTTTTTGCAGGGATGGAAGCAGGGAGCTGCAGAAAAACAGCCTATCTGAACAACTATCTGGATGATGTTCAAGATTTCATAGTAGTACCTGGTCCTGCAGCTCGCCTAAGACCTAATAATGTCCCAGATGAGTATTTCTCTTGTATGTAATTGCTAAATTTAATTTTTGTTACTTGCTTATATACTTTTTACTTTATGAATACAAACATAGGATCCACATATTCCATTGGTAAACCTAGGTGAAGGTCAAGTAGGGGCAACCTGGATAATGAGGAAGAGGAAATACTGAGTAGTGCACCTGTGGTTTTTAAAGACCACTTGACTTAACAGGTCTGAAAGTATATTTGAATCCTACAGATAGCTTGTGTAGGCTGCCTCAGAGTGACCTAGTCCAAATGCTCCTCTTGTGAATGGCATTCCTTTGAATCAGGCTTTTGGTGCTCAAGACAGACCAAATAATCCCCCTCTTGTCTTGCCTCACTTCTTGATTTACCAGTTTATGTAGAAATTTGCTATGTTAAATTTGCTGTCTTAAAGGATTTTTACTATCTTTTACATATTATTTTATTAGTATTAAATTTCCTGGTTATTAAAAAATGGCCTAATGGCCTGACAGCAGCTGTATAAACTGCAAGTAAACATAATAAACCCTAGCAAAAATCAAGGAATTTTAAAAAATTTTAAGATTTGATTCGTTGTGAAGTCTCATTTTAAGTGAACATTTAATGCCTGTAGTTTTTGGTACTTTTTCCATGCAAGTGTTTCCTTCATGCTTCATAGGGTTTTCCTTCTATCTAGACTATTGTTCTCCAAGCCCTTTAAAACTTGTAGACATCAACCTCAGTGACTTTAAGTCCTGTTTACTTCATTGCTTGATGCTATTCTAAACTTTTAAATTTTTCCGTGGAGAATGTGGGCGTCAAATGCAGTTCCAGGTTGTCCCTGGAGAAAGAAGCTCAGGAGGAAGAAAAGCAAAGTATCTCCTGCTTTTGCCACATGCACTGTTTTCGTGAAGCAGAATAGCTGTCATTGTAGCACTGCATATAGCTATGTGGGAATTATTAATGGTTCCTTGCCAGTGTAATCCTTTAGGTACTTTAGTCAAGCATTAGATATCAGACTCAGGATGGAGTAACTATGTGAAATGTAATGGGCCTGTGTTCTACAAAATGTCAAACTAAATGATGTAATCCTCCCTTGTGGCTTGAGTCTAAGCATCTGAATCTTATCCAGCTTGCATTTGGCTGTCTTCCTAAGGATGCTTGCCATATAAAACTGCTGTCCTGATAGTTCTATTTGTTTCTTTTTTCCTTAGAAGTTGATTAGCAAGCAGGAAAAGTCCAGCTTAATTAGCACAGCATATAGTTGCCTCTTGTGAAAACTTACTTCTCAGATTATTTTTCTACTTGTGGATTATATATTTAAAAAATTTAAAGCTATAAATAGGTAAGCAGGAGAACTAAAATTTCATAAAAGCAATAGCTTGACAGTAAAGTGGGTGTTTTTGGTGTGGTTTTTTGGTTGTTGTTCCATATGGCTTTCTGGAAAAATAACTCTTAATGTCCAGAAATGTTTTTGAAACTAGGCTAATTATATTACATGATGGGAATGCTTTCATTTTACATTGATTTTCTTTAACTTAGGTGACTAATTCTTACGTATGATTCTTCCAGTTAATTATGAAGGCATTGTCAGAAACCTCACAGTAAGTATTGTCTTATCTGTTGTTCTATCTTAATTTCTACTGCCATTTACAGGTATTTTATAGCATCAGGTGTTTGCTGGGCTACTTACATAGCATCTGGACTTTGAATTAGTGACCTTCCATATGCCGTACAGTTAACAACAAAAGTAGTTCCATGCAGGAGTAGGGAAGGTCGAAGCTGAATAAGGTATAACATGGCTGTCTGTGGTTGTGCATTAACTAAAGTTTTGTGTTTGTTTCCTTCCACTAATTGTATTATGTTGCTCTTCAAACTGGTCAGCTTGCGTATCTGGACCATAATGGCTGAGGGCCAAGTCAGTCTAAAGCTCAGCTCCACTTCCTGGAGAAGCATAAGATTTTCTTGCTCATGCCTTTTTGATAAACAACTTTAAGAGAGGATATTGATTTTATTATTTTTTGTCAGTTCCAGCTTAAGGTATTTGCTTTTCTGCTTTATACCTGGCTTCTGTTTTCATCCCTGCACACAATGTGTTTGCCTCTCAGTTGTGCAGGCACTGCTGTTGGTGAGAGCTATGCCATTTGTATAGATGACTTCGCTATCACAAATTACAATATTAAAGTAGAAGGATTTGGTTGGTTGGTTTTCAGTTTTTGTTTTTTATTTTTAAAATCATTAATGGATCTTAATTAGTGGGAGAATATATTTGCCCCTGAGTGACCAATCTAAAAACGCTTTGAATGTCTTACTTTCTGTATTATAGAACTGTGGAATTATTGCACTGTATAGTCTACTACCACTTGTGAAAGCAGACTGCTCATGTCTCAGTGTAATTCTGCATTAATTCTATGCATTACTGTTTGATTCTGTACAATTGTAGACTGTAAGAAAAAAGTTATGTCCATAATCCAGTAGAAATATTCTTCTAATAACTATTATGGTTGGACTTGATGATCTTAGAGGTCTTTTCAACCGTAATGATTCTATGATTGAATGCAAAACCAGTCAGTGTTTGTTATTTAAATAGTTACTAATATTTATGTTCCAGACCATTTGACTCCAAACCTGATGGAGTCCCGTTGTCCTTAGTGGAGGTTATTGCAGATCTTTTGCAATTGAAGTTCTTTGTTAGAACTGTGTGTGACATAAGCAAAAGTTTGGTGAAATGTATATTTTATATTTCAATTTAAACAGTGCATAGAACCAAATCAACCTTTCAAAGCTTATATGAAACAGCTGCTACCCAAGCGTTTCCATTATTCCTATAATGATCGGATTGAACCATTGCACTTTTATTTAGACTCCCAATGGCAGCTTGCTAGGTAAGTTAATGGTTTTCAGTTCTTGATTATACAGCAAGTAATTTCTTTTTTTCTCATACATTTTTTTCTTCCAGCTACTTAGAGTCCACTGAAAGCTATTGGACAATAGTATTACAGTTTGTCATAATAAATGTGCATTGCAAAGAAATAATGCATGCTTTTCTCTTCAGTTTTGGCTGGCCTGAGGAGGCTCAATTCTAAATTGACAGCTATACATAATGTCCCTGCTGGCTATGCAGGTAGTGGCAGGCTTTGTGACACAAATGTTGGAAACTAAGGTCTCCATTGTCAGATACTTGTGCACATCTTGCTGTGCTTTAGGAACTTCCAAAATGAGTCGTAAATGCTAGGCATGTGCGTAACTACTCAGTTCAGTCAGTCTTGTGAGCAACACACTGGCATACACGGAATTTACTGGCTCCCTATTGGTAAATACCTTGTACATTCTGACCAATGAATTTGCAACTCCCAAAATAATGGCATCTGCTAGAATAATATGATTTTGAACACGTTTGTGATACTCCAGGGCTTTCATCGTGAAAGAGTTTTTCAGTCCCTGTATTCAGTAAGTCCTGTTGTGTAACACCATAAATGTGTGCAAGTCATGCAAATCCAGCTTGGTTTAATAGAACTGCACACATTTAAATAATATATGTATGGACCTGGCATATGTTGAAGATTTGCTTTTATTAGACTAAGATGCTCAACTGAACACTTTAAATTACACAAGAGTTTTTATTTAAAAAATTCTTAATCTTTTTATAGTACTGTAAAGTTCTGTGTTACCCTGAGAACAAACATTTTGTTCATGTGTCATTTGATATTGGATTTCAAATGACTCTGGACACTTGAGAATTCTAAAGGGATAACATGTGCAGGGAAAACTATCATTCTGATTTTAAAGGCATTCTCTTCCAAAGCTTAAAGTCTTTCTAGACACTATGGACAAGCCTCTAAGAATCTTTAAATAGACAAGTAAACAATGCATCATTAAATGCTTTTTATACTGATATGATTTGTAAAGTGTGAGTTGTATAAACTGTGAATTTTTTAATAGGAAACCACTCGAGATTAAAAGCTGCAAAGGTGGATTCCATGGCTCAGACAATCGCTTCCCCAGTATGCAGGTGAGATTTAAACTTATGCTAGCTGTTATTTTTAGCTCCTTCTGTTTCTGAATGTTCTGTTTACTGATGTTGAGATTTTTTTTTTTTTCAAATCTCTGACACTATTCCATCTGAAATTAAAGAAATCAAGCATTTTTAGGATTGCTATCATGATGGGCTGAGTAACTGTCACAGGATGTGATTCAGTTGTAAAAGTTGGGCAAAAACCCAACAGGACTTCCCCCAGAGATTTCACTGTGCTGTTAAGAGTATCGAGATGTGCCACATTGTTTTGTTGAACAAAAGCAGGAAAAGAGAAAACTTGTCCCATCAAATCCCCACAGTAATTGTGGATCTTAAGAGAATTCAGATTGGAAGGCACCTCAGGAGGTTGCTAGTCCGAGCTCCAACTCAGCTGCAAGATCAGACCAGATTACTTAAGGCTTTATGCAGTTGTATCTTTGAAACTGTCAAGGACAGAAGCTCCAGAAATTCTAGCCAACCCGTCCCACTGCCTGACTGCCCTCCTGGGGTAAATGTGCTTAGTTATGGCCAGCCAGAACCTTTCTTGTTTAAATTTTATGCCTGTTGTCTCTCTGTCACCTACTGTGTAGCACCTACTGTGATAGGGTACGGCTCTATCTCCTTGATGACCTCATTGTAGGTACTGGGGGACTACTGTTAGGTCCACCTGAAACAGTCTGTCTCTTCTCAACGCTGAACAAGCTCTGTTCCCCTTCACAGGGCAAGAGCTTTGGCTGTCACCACCTTGGGGGCCCCCTCTGTATTTGCGATGTTTTTTTATTGATGTCATTCTTATGTTGGAGGTGCAGTATCCTGATGTGGCCTAAAAAAATGCTGAGTAGAGAGGGATAATCCCTTCCCTCAGCCTGCTGGCTGAGCTTCTGTTTATACAGCCTGGGATGCTGTTGGCTGCCTTTGCTGCCAGGGTGTGCTGCCAGCTCATGTTTGGCGTGCTGTCCACAGTGTCACCCAGACCCTTGCAAGCAAAGTTGTTCCCTAGCCAGCCAGTGCCCTGATCTTTAAGGCTAGTCCATTCTTTGTTTCCTGGGTTGCCTAAGAACAGAAGTAACAGGCTTAAACTGCAATAAAGAGTTGATTTGGGTATTGGAAAAGTGTTTATTTGTTTGTTTTTTTAAACCATTGAGTACAACAGTTTGCCTGGGGAGCTTTCACCACAGGAATTACCTAACAACTCATCAGAAAAGCGTCTTTCAGAAAATAATGTAATTACTTTTCATAGAATCATAGAATGGTTTGAGTTGACCTTAAAGATCATCTAGTTCCAACCCCCCTGCCACGGGCAGGCACACCTCCCACTTGATTCTGTCTCTTGCAAAAGCTGACTAAATGATCTCCAAACTCTGTAATTCTACTGTGTCATGATAGATTATGTATCACTGTTTTGAGGTAGTCTGTTCAGGAGAGCGAAGGTCAGTCATGTTTAAAATCAGGAGAGTTCTAAAAGTCTTCTCTTAAATGAGAAATGGGAAGGGCTCATAGGGAAACCTGAAACCAGATCTGTAGTCAGCTCCCTCTAATTTGGAGAAGTCACTTAACCAATCCTCTGCTTTAGTTTTTGCCATCAATAAAATGAAAGATGGTACTCTTCATTTCAAAAGACTATTTTCAGGATAAAATCCACTGACAGTTGTAAGATACTTGGTATAATTACAGTGTGTATGTGTAAGCACATCTATAAAGAGAGAACCTTGCATTCAAAAAAGGTATTGAAGAAGGGTTTTATGAAAAGACCTAAGTAGTTCATAATAAAGCATAGATTTATCTTAAAAACCTTATTTTTCATGTCTTATAGAATTACATAGTGTTGGCATCAAACTCTTTTTAAAAAAAACTGTTGGCCAAAACCTGTGTTAATTTGGTATCAGTTTATCCTTCTAGGCCTAGTCTTCTTCCATTTAACAACGGAAAACCTGCTGATAGAGTACATGGTAATGGGCTACAACCAGCAAGGCCATGTGACACCAAATGCCAGCTTAGTATATTTTCTCTCTGCTGCAGTTTGACTGTGCTTTTTTTCAGTAGGTCGATTCTATTCAAAATTTTTGCCAGATGTGGGATTGTGAGTTCATAGCATCTCTAACTGGTCTTAAAACAGATAGAATTTATCCTTTTGTGGCTAACCTATTACAGCAGCATAAATTTCATACTCTGTAATTATCTTGTTCAACAGAAAGGAGGTAGCATGGTAGTGCCTCATCTGGATCAAATTAGACTTGTTGAGCAAATTATTAACCTACAGACTTTAGTATCAACAGTTACAGAATGACAGTCTGTGTTATGCTTTCATCTCAGAAAATAAGTTAGAGTTGAGTTTTTAGCCTCTATTTTTGCCACACAGCTATGAAATCTGGAGACAACTGGATTGCTTGCAAAGAACTTACCCAGGAGGTTGCTAGATTGCAAAGCATCCATCGCTTACTCAGTATCTTCATATCACAGAAGGTGCAATCTGTTTCACTTAATGAAAAATAAGCAGAATATCTCAGGATAAGTTGAAAAGCGATCTTTTTGGCAGCAGTTGAGTTTAAGCATTTGCTGCCCTTGCCTCCATGTTCTTATTTCTGCAGCAAACTCTTCTCTCTGCTAGTGTAAGTTTTGTGTGGCTGCGGTGTTAAGTAGGTCAGGAAACTGAACCAGAAGGGAAAGAGCCAGCAGGAAAAATAATTTTCTGAGCTGGCGGTGTTCCTGGATCAGGTTCACTCATGGCTACAGAATAGCTTGTGCCAGTACAGCTTGGGAAGTGGTGCAAGAAGAAGAAAGAACAGCTGCAAACAGGGCGTAGAAGCCTAGGATCTTGCCATTGCTTAAACCATTTAAAACATTGCTACCAACAGATGCTTTTATGGCCTTAAGTTAAAAGCTTCCAAATTGTTTACAGAGCATGAAATGGGATGGTTATTTTGGCTCAACATTTCCATTAAATCTCTTTAGAGCATTTAAGAAAACAAATTCTACTTCTTCAAAAGCAGAGAAGAGCAAAGGACTTCAAAAATTGCTGAAGGCAACTTTTTAAAGGCAACAATGAGACAGAGTTTGGTTTCCTAATACTCTTACTACTTTAAAAAATTATTCTTATGTTTACTTTTTTTGAGAAAAAACATGCTTTTGACTTTATCCATACTATGTTGGTAATGTAAAGATTAAGTTCTTGGAAGAAGATGCCTTCTGAATATGAATGTATTTTTTCCATTTCAGCTTGTCTTAAACAGTTCCACTTTACTTTTCTCTGTAAATCCTAGGCTATCTTTATTGGGTTTGGACCAGGATTCAAGTCTCATACTCAAGTTGATCCATTTGAAAACATTGAAGTATATAATTTAATGTGTGGTAAGTACATTTGCTGCGGTTCACCTTTGCTCAGTAAAATATAGCATCTTTTGGGCATTGTAGATCTTCTAATAACAGGTGTTTAAGTGTCCTTTGAAATTTGTCCTTAAGACTTGCTGCTGATTTTAAGGAATAAAAAGCTGTTTGTTTTTCTGAGAGGTCCAGCTTCTAAATGACTAACAGCTGTTTAAGATCTACTGGTCAGGCCGCCTTGTATCTTTCCTTTCCACTGGTCACTCTGTGTTCTTCTGACTGCTCCAGAGCTGGCACTTTGACTTGCCACTACTAAAACTGGCTGCTTCACAATCTCGACCATCAGGAAGGGATATTTCTCTCTCATATATAACTAGAGGTTTTATCAGATTAATCACTTAAGTGATTAATTATTCAGGCAGAATAATAACGAGCATAGTGTGGGTGCAGCTGCCAGGTAGCTCATTTCCAGAAAGCCTAAGTCAGTCACTCATCCCTCTGCTTTTTATGCACTTGAACAATTCCTTGTATTTTGTCGTGTGTTTTCTTATTTGTGGTTTTCTTTTACCATATTTTTAATTTTAGTTATTTGATATAAATAGGTGTTTGGTTCAGGTAAAATTTAGGTTTTTAAATTATTTTTGAGGTTTGATTCATATCATAAACCTTCTCCCAAATTAATCATTACACGAAATGACAGAAGAGTAGGGTTTAGGAGAGACCTGTGGGGATGATTTAGTCCAACCCCTCTGCTAAAGCAAGTTTGCCTAGAGCAGGCAGGTTTTGAAAGCTTCCAGAGAAGGAGACTCTACAACCTCTCTCAGCGGCCTGTTCCAGTGCTTTGTCACCCTCAAAGTAAATAAGTTTTTCCTTATGTTTAGGTGGAACTTCTTATGTTCTAGTTTGTGCCCATTGCCCCTTTTCCTATCACTGGGCACCAGTGAAGAGACTGGCCCCTTTCTCTTGACACCTGTCCTCCAGATATTTATAAGATTTGATAAGATCATTGTATGTGTCGCTTGTTCAATTTATGGATTGTATCTTTTTAATACCAGATTTGGATATTTCGCTGTCCATTCTGTTGTATTAGACAATGAGGTGTTTCAAATACACTTTTTTTTTTTGGTGGACTGCAACTGTCTTGTTAACTGTCTTAGTCCCATTGCTTTGGATTCTTGCTCTAGAGCTAGTTGTCTTTGCAATAGCCAGGCTTCCCTTTTCTCACCCCTCTGTTTGTCACTCAAATTCACAATAGATTTGTTCCATGCAGTCTGCATCTGTATCTTGAGAACTGCAGACAACTCACTCTGTATACAGATATTCCTCACTTTATTTTCTGACGCTCTGTTGTACACTGCACTAGAGAAGTGGTGTTTCTTTCTGAAAATTAGATGCCTTGCAGCTCTTTCTTTTTTTCCTCCCCCTTTTAAACACTGAAACCATGTGTTTAAATTCTTTGCTGGAATGGGAAACATGACATGCTGTCAGGAAGCATGTCTCTCATAGCCGTGTATGCTTTGCTGTCTTCTCATGTCATGGTTGATCTTGAACCACCTTCTTGTGCCCCCCTGCTCTGTTCTGTGTATGCTGCATGGGAGGGGTAGAGTCATTACTGGTATCTCAGTGAAACAAGTTCAGTAACAGATCAGATGTTTTAAGTGCAGTCACTGAGGTCTAGATTTCCCCTATCCTGGATAGAAAGACTTAGAAGAATAGGATGTGCAAAAGGCAGCATGTTAAGTTTCAGATAGAAAACGAAGCGAGATGACTTAGCCATTTTCTTACACAGGGTTTAGATGCCTCTGGACCACAGAAAGCATCTTGTTTCACTTGTAGTTTGGGGCTTTAGCATTTCTCTTGGAGGTGCCTGACTGCACCTTCTTGCAAAGTGCAGCCAGAGAAGAGATACTGTCTGCAATTTGGCCAGCATCTCACCACTTAAAGCATGAGCACCTGATATGTACAACTGTCTTGTCTGAACTGGGGAATTTCAACTTATTTTTTCCAAGGCATTCAAATTGCAATGACTTGGGAATTTCTGGGGTGTTGTGAATTCTTGGATACTCCACTTAAAATAATAGGAACATAAGAATGTAATTTAGCTGTTGAAGTGACAACCTTATTTCTGGCACTGGTTCTGATTTGGTTTTTGACTGCTTTGTATGATGTATTCATTGGAACAGGGACTGCTATGATTAGAAAGATTCTCTTCCCAAAGCAAAAGAGCTTCATCTTGAGGGAATGATATTAACATATCCCAAGTGGCAGTGTGTAGGGAGAATAGTGTTTCCCCCATGTAGGAAGGGAAGTTCAGCTCTAACTCCTGTGCTCTGGGTGAGCGATCTAGACACCAAGCTTTTGGATACAAGTGCATCTCATTACCTTCTGTGTTTTGAAAACATCTCATTTTAGAGACTTGGTATCAGTTGAGTGAAGGAACAACAAATCTGAGTGCTAGCAAGGACTAAGCATGAAGTAAGGCCTGATCTATTCAGTATTTTGAAGATGTCTGAGGTGTCTCTGTGCATTGGTGGTAGGCAGCATTAATTGAGTTACTTTCATGTCAGATGTAGGTGTTTGTGGGGTAGAGGATGTTTTTGTGGTTAGACTACTTTTGGTGAGAATTTTGAAGCTTGACTTTAGACTTAAGTGACAAACAGAAACCTGTGTTCTTTCCAGGTTCTTTTATGGCTTTGTACTTTAGCAATGCTTATTAACTGAAGCGTATGTATTTAATTACCAGATAATTAAAAAAACCTCCACCCCAACCAAGTAAAAAAAAAAAACCCAATAAAAACCAAACCAAAAAGCCCCCAAATGTATTCCTCACAGCTCTAATATTATGTAGTCATGAGCTTAATGTGTTTTGGATTCCCATTCTGTCCCCCACTGCAAGTATGGATGCTGCAAGTTCACTTCCCCTCAGGTGTAAACCTCTGTCATTTTTTGCACTGGTTCTGTCCTTCTTTAGAAGCAGACTAATAGCACCCTAAGCCCTAGCTAAGAATATGTGTGCTTCCTTTGGTTACATTGCTTTCCCCTTCTATGAGCAGCAAGCAGTGTGGCTTTATTGACTCACCCATACTTGTAAACGCAATACAAGCAGCAGTGTATTACAGTCCTTCTCATCCTGTTAATATCACTTGAATTCTTTCATAGATTTGCTTGATTTGAAACCAGCTCCAAACAATGGAACTCATGGACGCTTAAACCATCTTTTAAGGCACCCTGTTTACACCCCCCACCATCCCAAAGAAACAAGCCATCCTTCTGAATGCTCTGTGGTGGGAAAGGGAGCGTTTTCAGTGAGCCTTGGCTGCTCCTGCAGGATAGGGGTAAGTACTGAAATTATGAATATATGGAAGCAGACATCTGTGTTGTATTCAAAGAGTGACACTCTGGATTCTCTGGTGTTTGTCTTTACCTGCTGGTTTTGCTGTCCTTTACTACTGGTTCCAAAATCAAGTCTTGCCTGGGGTTAGTGGGTACTAGCATGTATTTGCATATTCATTTTTGCAGTTTCTTATGTAAAGTCATACTCAGCTCTGAAGAGCCTGGAAGATACCACAGAAGTAAGATTTGATGGGGAAAGAATTCAGTTCTTGCTTGCTTCACTTAATTACATTGACATCTCCATTCTGTGAATGTTGTCTGCTTGGGCTGTGGTTTTCAAGGATGTGGATTGGCTTGTGGCAAAACCAGTTTGTTTCTGCAAATTATCCATAGCCCCTGTCCAGTAGATGTCAGTGAGCCCTGTATAGAGACAACTTGCAAGGCAGATGTTACATTCAGTACTTTAAGTGTAGTAGTGACTCATATTATGTTTTGTAGAACACCTCGAATCTCACTGGTTTTGCTTTATAATTATAGGGCTTGCCAAGAAGGGATTTTCATCAGCGTTTAAGTCTCACTGAAGCAGAAGGTAAGAAATGCAGATAGTAGTATAAAACCATAACAAAAAAAGTAGGAATTGCTAAAAATATAAAATGTTTGATATCTAAAATTCTAAGCAAGTCTCAAGTACATGAGATAAAATTCTTTTAAATGCTTGCTGGGACTATGGTTCTGAGGTTTTCAAATACAATTGTACTGAACTGTTTGCTCTCAAATAAATTTATATCCTTATATGTGTGTCTTTATGGCACATGTATTATCTGAAATTTTTTTAATTTTCTACCACTGAAGTAATGGGCACTCCAGAATGGGAAGCAAAAGCAGTGTATGGGGAAATATCTGGTAAGAAGTTCCTGCAAATACTGACATCATGATGGCAGAATACTTTTAATGAAGCATAAGAGACTATTTGAAATGGTGGAGCTGTTACATGATCTTAAGCTGTTGCTTGTTTTACTTATGCTTTATTTCCATTCTTTGGACATACGTGCTATGTTTGAGCTGCAGTTTGCAAGGCTGTAGATGTGCTCATGACTCATAGCCCAAAATAATCTATTTTGAGCATAAATCAGGTAAGACAGTAAGTACATCATGAAAACTCTAAGTCAAAATGGAATGTAGCCCTTGGTGCTAATGCCTTTAAACACAAAATCGAGATGATTAAGCTGTCAAAGAGAAACAGGCTGGTAGAGACCTTGCTTCCTGTGTGTTCATGAAACCTTGTTTCTTATGCAAATAAACTCTGTTTGGTAACACCCTACTGTAGCTTGCCACACAACCCCCCTGGGCAGCCTGTTCCAGTGCTCTGTCACCCTCACCATGAAAAAGTTTTTTCTAATATTTTTATGGA
>JAVSBS010007062.1:10503-27643 GCA_033124195.1 Coracias cyanogaster | reverse complement strand
CAATTAGCAACCCACCTCACTACTAGGTCATCTAGACCACACTTCCTCAGTTTACCTATGAGGATGCTGTGGGAGACAGTGTCAAATGCCTTGCTGAAATCCAGATAGACCATATCCACTGCATGGCCACCATCCATCCACCTGGTAATGTCTTCATAAAAGGCTACTTACTTGGTTTTTTACTTGAAGATAAATGGTAATGAGCCTAAAGTCATCCTGTTGCTAGCTCTGCTTTACTTTTCAGCTTCTAGTGACTTGCCCTCTGATCTCACATAGCTTCTTTCTGGTACAGTTTTAAAAGAAAGTCTTCACTCTTTCATTGAATGCAGTACATGGCCAATAAACAGGCAGGGCCTTAGGCAAGAGTCTGCCAAAAACCCTGGGCCGTATCATACATAAAACATTTGGAGATACCTTTCTCTGTGTACAAACTTTCTAAAGAAATGTGGTCCCTGAAAGGGAGGGAGAGGGAAGGTTGTGTGACTATCACAGTCAATATAAAGCAAGTCCTTGCACATCTGAAAATCCAGCCAGTACTTCACTCTATCGTTTATTTAGATGTTTATATTGTAGTCCTTAAAATGTCAGGCTTACATATGACTTTGATTTCTACTAAAATGATCCCCTCAGCAGATTTCAAATCACCGCAGTTGGTCACTGTTCCATCTAAATGTTATGTAAAGCAGATCTCACATTATGTATTTAAATGGAAACATTGCAACTTGGATCCATCATCTGTTTTAAATGACAATGTTTTGTTTTAAACATAATTTGTACAGTAAATTGATTGCTTTATACTGTCTTTGTCATTTAATTTACTGTCTTAGCATAGAAACGATACCTTTTGATATAAGAATGAATTTATTTTTTTTTTGTTCTGTTACTGTAACTTCTCTGTTTGGTTGCCAACTGGAAATTGAGGCAACCTTAGATGCTTAACCAGTATTGACTGAAAGGTAACAAGCACTATTTCTGCTGCAGTTAAGAAGACAGAGGAACTTACTTTGCCTTATGGACGGCCCAGGGTTCTGCAGAAGAGACATAATTACTGCCTCCTTTACCATTACCACTATGTGAGTGGTTACAGCAAGGACTACAGGATGTCTCTGTGGAGTGCGTACACCATTAACAAAGATGTAAGTAAATGAAGAAAGGTTAGAAGCAACCTTGAAAGCTAAAAAGCTTGAATGTCGGTTATTCCTGAACGCTTCTTAGATCTGCTCATTTTATTTCCCAGGGAACTAATCACAGAATTGCAGAATGGTAGGAGTTGGAAGGGACCTCTGGGGATCATCTAGTCCAGCCCCTCTGATAAAGCAGGTTTGCCTAGAGCAGGTTGCCCAGGAACACATCCAGGCAGGTTTTCAAAGTCTCCAGAGAAGGAGACTCCATAACCTCTCTGGGCAGCCTGTTCCAGTGATCTGTCACCCTCATGGTAAATAAGTTTTTCCTTACGTTTAGGTGGATCTTTCTAGTTTGTGCCCATTACCTCTTGTCTAATCACTGGACACCACTGAAAAGAGATTGGCCCCTTTCTATTGACACTTGCCCTTTAGATATTTATAAACATTGGGAATATCCCCTCTCAGTCTTCTCAGCCTTTCCTTTTAAGAGAGATGCTGAAGTCTCCTAATCATTTTCGGAGCCCTCTGCTGGACTCTTCTTCAGTAGTTCCTTGTCTCTCTTGAACTGTGGAGTCCAGAACTGGACACAGTACTGCAGATGTGGCCTCACTAGGGCAGAGGTAGAAGGTGAGGAGAACCTCCCTTGACCTGCCTGCCACACTCTACTTAACGCACCCAGGATACCACTGGCCTTCTTGGTCCACAAGAGCACACTGCTGGCTCATTATTAACTTGTTATCCACCAGCACTCATGGGTTCTTCTCTGTGGAGCTGCTTTCCTGCAGGTCAATTTCTAACCTCTATTGGTGCACAGGGCTGTTCCTCCCCAGGTGCAGGACTCTACACTTGCCCTTGTTGAAGTTCGTTAGGTTCACCTCCACTCAACTCTCCAGCCTGTCCAGGTCTTGCTGAATGGCAACACAGCCTTCTCGTGCATCAGTCACTCCTCTCAGTTTTGTATCAACAAACTTGCTGGGGGTACACTCCATCCTTTCATCCAGGTCATTGATGAATTCGAACAAGACTGGACTCAGTAGTGACCCCTGGGGAACACCGCTAGCTACAGGCCTCCAGCTGGACTCCGTGTCACTGATCACAATACTCTGAGCTCTGTCATTCAGCCAGTTCTTAATCTACCTCATTGTCCACTCATCTAACACATGCTTCCTGAGCTTATCTATAAGGATGTTATGGGAGACAGTGTCAAAAACCTTGCTCAAGTCGAGGTGGACAACATCCACTGTTCCCACTTTATCTACCCAGCTAGTTACACAATCACAGAAGGCTATCAGATTGGTGAAGCATGATGTCCCTTTGATGAATCCATGCTGACTACTCCTGATAACCCTCTTTTCCTCCCCATGCTTCGAGATGAACTCTGGAATGAGCTGTTTCATCACCTTTCTAGGGATGGAGTTTTCTGGGACCTCGTTCTTGCTGGTTTTGAAGACTGGAGTGACATTGGCTTTCCTCCAGTCTTCAAGTTCTAAGTGGAACCACATGGGCTAAAAATAGGAATTTGTGTGAGCTTTTCACTTTGCTATATTAATCAGGTTTGGCTTTGACTCTTTCCTATTTCTTGGGGTGAGCTGCAGCTTTGCCTCCAGAACAAGCAAATCTGCCAGGAAGTGAGGAGCCCATTGCCATTGATATAGAAGCTCTATGAGTCTGCATTGGCTAAACTATGCTTGGAAGCATAGGTCTGCTATAGCAGTCTGCCAGCAGTGTCAGCATGGGATTCATGGTCTTAAAGGATTGTTTGTAATGTGGCAGGATCCTTTTGAAAAAATAATCTCTGGACTGTCTTGAACCGTCCATGTCCTGATCCAGTCCTTCTTGCAGAAGATCATCCTGGCTGGGGGGGTGGGAAAAAGAGGTCAGTGGAGATAAATACAGTCTTCACTGTCCCAAAGCCCATGCTAAGATGCATGTGTTCATGCAGAACACTGATCTTGTGGATGGAAGTTGTTTTTTGTTGGTTTGTTGTTTTGGGTTTTTTTGTGTTTTTTTTTTTCCAAGTTGGCATTTTCCATTCAGAGAAAACTTAGAAGCCACATCATGCTTAAAAGGAATTAGGACAGTGGAGAATGCCTTTTAGTTTGATTATCTGGGAATTGTAGGCTGTAAATAATGACTATTACAATTAAATTTAGCTAAAGTCTGGCAAGGTTTGCTTGATCCTAAATATTTTGAGGTTGGTGGCATGTAGCAACCAGTTACTGTAACAAGTGCTTCCATGGAGAGAGCTGGCTAACAACATCTGACTTGTAGCCTCAATGATCTTGTACATTTTACAGTAGACCAGGTTATCTCGAAGGGGTACCTTTAGGTTCTCTTTGTGAAGGCGTTATTCTCAACTAAAATAATACGGTTCTGTTCACTTTATTTCTGAATTATATGAAATGGATGGGAGGACTTGTTTTCCACTGACAAAAAAGGAACAAATCTGGCATCTTAGTTAATTCCCTTCACACTGTTGAAGGCAGTTGCAGCTATATGTTTAGAGTTTTGCAGTCCCCCACACTGAGAAAATTATTGTAAGTCAGCTGTCCATTTTACCAATACTTTCTTCTTGTTCAATAGGACAAATGGGTTTCTGCTACAGAAGATACCTCCAGCTGTTTACACAAGGATGTTCGCATTTCTTCTAATAATAACCAGACATGTTTGTTTTACAACAATCATCCTCGCCTTACTTATGGATTCCTTTCTCCTCCAAGTAAGTATGTTGCCTTCAACGTACAGCATATTTGATTTAAATAATTTGTAATGTAGTAGGTATAGTCTTTTATAGATGTTCTTGATAACTAATCGGAGTATGAAGCAGTAGTTGCTAAATTGTTGCAGTTCACTAAAGCATATGGAAAAAAAAAATGGGGCACTTCAACAGCTGATGGGTTGTCCAAGTTATTTAGTAGCTCCTGAAAGCTTTGGAACTTGTCAGGTTTCTAAAGTGACATCTCATAGAAGAACGTGGAAGGAACATGTAAAACTTGAGTCCAGTCTGACAAGCAAGTAAATTACAAAGTCACTGTGTGACAGATGTTAGTTGGAACTATCCAAAGTATAATTTAGGGATGTTTCGTTAAGTAAAAAACTTTATTGATAAGTTTATCTTCTATTTGAAATATACTGTTGTGTTCCATGTATGGTCTTCAGTAAGCAATTCAGCATGGGTCTGAAGAACGTATTTCTGATTCAAACATATTACAAAATACTTAGCTGTTTACAAGCGGTTCAATTGTTTGTGAACTATTGCTGACCTGATTTGGAAGGATTCTATGTTGACTCTACTGCATAAAGCACTGAGTAGTAGGTTATTTAAACATCTACATCAAGTATAATTTGCGAAGCTCTTATTTTCATGCCTAAATTCTGCAGTCGGAACAAGTTGGTCTGACATTTATGAAGTGAATTTTATTCTCTTCCCTTCCCATTTTTAAATTTCATGAAAATTTTGTCCACTGTATATCTGACATGTGTAATTACTGCTGCTGCTTGTAAGATTGATTATTTTGGATGGGATCCAGCATGTACTGAATTTAGCACTTAGACCTATGCCAGCTTTGGAAAGTAAAGTCAGCTCCATCTTAACATTATTACACCATTCTGTAAAAGCATGAAAATGCAAGTTCAAAGTGACAAATCCAAGTAATGAATTTGTTTGTTTTAGATTTTATGACAGATGAAAAGAAACCTCACTATGATGCCTTGCTTACCAGCAACATTGTGCCAATGTATCCTGCATTTAAAGGTATTTTATTTGTATGCATATTTCGTGTGCACAGCTGAATAGAAGAAGCTGATTTTTTTAATGTGCTTCCAAATTTTGCAGATGATCGCTGGTTCAGCTGCCTCTGTAAAATAAAACCTCCTGCAACTGTAGGCTGCTTACCTCAATGAGAAGTTCCTTGAAGTAGGATTCTCACTCTTGTGAAAAAGGTCCACTGTTGTGAGGATTCCTAGTCAACTGGCTCATTACATGGGAGCATAGTATAAGTGTCTCCACTTAATGTCTGACATTTTTGTTTGCATTTTCCTACCTACTTAAACAGGAGTTTATACTGAATATCTTCTAGAGAATCCAGATACCACATATAACTGTGAGTTAAATTCATTTCCAGTTTAGCAATGTCTTCTAAACTCAGATGAGTTTACAGGCAGGGATCTAGGGTCTCAGTCACTAAGGAAACAGGAAAGTAATTATGTCTCTAGTAGAAAAGAGCTTTCCTCGGTCTTTCTAGGTGAGAGGGAACATGAGATGGTTGGTTGAGGGAGATTAAGCATATTCCTGGTGAAAAAGAACAATAACTGCAGCACTTCCTCTGGACAAAAGAGTTGTCCTGGTTTTCAATGAAATAGTGATCAAATCTTAACTGTAATCAAAAATATCATATCAGTAAGAGACTTCCTAGCTCATAGATGTGGGTGTACAAGCTAGTCAGGTCAGCTTGACAGGGCAGTGAGACACAGGCAGGCATGGTCTTCTCTCACGTTCCCTCCTCTAGCCTCTCTATGATTTGGTTTCCAAGGAAAGAAACCCAAGGCCACAAGGGAGCAGCATCACTATGCCTCTGCTTTGTGGTTAGGGTGACTGAAAGCACAATGCCAGGAGACACTGCAGTGTATGCTGCTGCTTAGTTAGATGCAACCTTTAAAAACTGTAAATGCTTGTATATTTTATTATTTTTCTAGCTTATGTCTGCTTATACTCCACTGAAAACTCTGCAGAGTGGTATTAACAGGTTCTACCTTGGAGATTATATTTCCCACTTCCATTACTGTGTTTCAGTGTTGTGGAACTACTTCCATCAATACCTGCTACCTGAATATGCTGCAGCCAGGAACGGTGTCAATGTAGTCAGTGGTCCAGTGTTTGATTACGACTCTGATGGGCTCTATGATACCCTAGAAAAGGTGAAAAGGTGGGGACCTTTTGCATTCTAATAATTTATTACTTTCCTCCATTAATGGTCAAAAAGTAATTATTATCCGTGGTGTAAAGTAAAGAATATTGAAGTGTTGGGTCGGTGGCAGTTTATAACAGTTCAGAGACAGTAAAACGGCCCTAAGAAGATACAAAAGCATAAAACAAAATAAGCAACAAGTACAAAAAGAAAATGGGCCCTCAAAATGCGTCATCCTAAAACCTGAAGGTGTAGTGTAATAGAAGCTATTGCATGTGGAAGAACGGCCACTAGCCTGAAATCTTATGACATTGCCTCTAGAAGTGGACGAGGCAGGGGTTTATCCCTAGTGTCATGGTTGACACTTTCTGAGCTGGCAGTGTTCCACTACAAAGTTGTGAGTACAAATACAATGTTTAACAAAATTGGTTCAAGCTGGCAGTCAGATGGTTTTCTGGGCCCAGGCTGAACTCTCCATCTACTCTGATACATTTTTATGATAAATCAGCTTGTTATTGTACTTCATCAAACTTGTTACTTAGGTCAGCCTACAAGCCAAATTTGATTTGCAAAATAGTAATCTGGAATTTTCCTTCCAGGCCTAATCTTTCTTTGGGCTAAATAGGTAGATTGCTAAATTGATATGCAAGAATATAGCTGATTGCTGTCATTGTTAATTCCTGTAAGTATGATTTGGTGGATTTACAGAAAGATCTTTTGTGTGTTTCAGTCACCCCAGTAATTCAGAAGTTCTAGTTCCAACTCACTTCTTCATTGTGCTGACTAGTTGTAAGAACAATTCTGAAACTCCTCTGGAGTGTGAAGGATCTCTAGATGCCTTGTCTTTCATTATACCTCACAGAGAAGACAACAGTGAAAGCTGTGCAGTAAGTGGTTTATTAATTCCCCATAAACATCCAAAGTCAGGCTGGAGCTTATTTTGCTTGGATATCAGTGACTAGCTAGTTGAAGACTGTAAATAATGTAAAAAACCAGTACACTCTATCATGATCATCTTGGGAAAAAAAATATTTTTGTAGACAGAATTATGTTAAAGTCTGTATATATGCTGAAATGTAAAAGTAGAAGTTAGCTGTTCAAAGACAAAAACTTAGAGCTAGCAGGATGGAGTCAGAGTATGTTGAGACCATCAGTGTGATAAATACATAGACTTCTGTAGCACAAATATCCAGTCAACAGCTGAGAAGGATGAAGAGCTTCTAGGTGAAGAGGAGTCATCCACAAAGAAAGGTCAGTTCTAGGCCAAATGCATATTCAAAAGGAGAAGACACAGATGTTTCTTCTAGTTTGGGCACCTTGGCACTGACGGGAATGCACATAGCTACACTTCATATGAACCAGAACAAAGCATGGAAAAAACCTGCATGGAAGCCTACAGCAAAGAATTACACAAGTCACTGCCCAAGGCAGGCACAGCTCTCAGAAACAGTTTTATCGCAGACATGGTGGGTAGATGCTGGACCTCACCTACCATTCTCCACTATCACCAACTTTCATTGGTGCAGCTACAGGTTCTGTATACTTGAGAAAGTAACAGCTAAGTACTGAATTCAGGCAAGCTTATAACTTTATAATCCAGTGCTCTGTTAGATGTTTGCCAACAGTGACTGCTTTCTGTTATTATAAAACACTAAAATGGCTTTTGCTAATTGATTAAATCTATGTCAGAAAAAAATGTTTTACAAACCCTTTTTATTCCTCCTCTGTCCTAATAGGATGGCAAGTCTGAGTCCATGTGGGTTGAAGAGAGAATGAAGTTTCATACAGCTCGGATAAGAGATATAGAATTACTCACTGGACTCAGTTTCTATCAAGACAGAAAACAGCCAGTATCTGAAATTTTACAGTTAAAAACACATTTACCAGCTTCTGAAACAATCTGACTTTTCCTATGGAATGTTGTTATCCATTTCACAAGTGATGTGTAAATAGATTGTTTTTTAATAATGAAGACTCTTTTAATTAAAATAAGCTGGAACTTTTTTTTTGAGAACTTTTGACCAAAATGCCAGTAGGGAGGAGAGTGGGTGCCATATTTGTATCTCAGGGACTCCTGATAGACTATGTATGTAACACAGGATGGCAGCTCCTGTTATTCCCACTTGAATGTGGTAGAACCATCTCCATTATTAAATGCTAACAGCATTTGATCATCAGTCTGAGACACGAACAAAAATGTTATCTTTTGTATGCACTGGAGAGGGGGAAGTTTATAAAGCATGGGTTATGATCAATATTATACTTTTAAAATATACAGAGCTAGCAAATACAGTTCTGCAAAATAACTACATTCTTGGTGATCACTGAAATATGAACAACAGCACCTCTCACTTCACTTTTCCTTGAAGCATGAATTACACTAGAATTACAGAATCATAGAATCATTTTGGTTGGAAGACACCTTTAAGATTATTAAGCCCAACCATTAACCCAGCACTTGTTTGGGTCTCATAAAAAAAAAAGTGCAGCATTATAGTGCAAGAAGCTATAGTGAGATTAGTAAGGCTGTTAACTGAAACTTCCCCAACACAGAAAGACGCCTGGCTAATAGAGTTCTGTTATCTGGGAAGCCTTGGTATGTTGCTGCCCTCTGGTGTCTCCAACACTGAGGGAGAATTTGATGCACAATTTGCATGTTGCATATGCATCCTCAAAATGAGCAGGTGTAGGATACATCAAGTCATCTGAAAAAGCAAAGGAAATAAATTCAGGAATATCTCTGAGCTCCCAGGAATTATCTTCAAATTAAACTTTAGATTTGATGAAAAGGTTTGCTTTCTCAAAGAAAATATGTCATTCTTAATTTGGTGCATGATTTTGTCAGCTGTGGCTTTGACATCACATCGTTGTCAGGAAAATATAATTTTGCACTAAGATTGTTTCCTTAGACTGGTAAGATGATCTTCTCTAATGACACATCTCATCACTACAGTAAACGCCTACAGGCCATTCAGTTGTCTATTGTCAGCAAATGACCAGATCCTAGCTGCGTTTGTAGCTGTTCTAAGTGCCACATCATCAAAGTAGCAGCTCACATAAGCTACCCATCTTGAACGCAGACAGTGCCAGATGCAAATTCTGAAGAAGCACGTAATGAGCTTTCTTGGAAGCTTTCAGGCTACACAAACAGCTGCTACATGCACTCAGGAGTGTAGGAACTCCCTCCTTTTCCAGTACATGTTATTGCCTTTGTCATTCTTCCACTCTTTCTAAAGCTGATGAGCCAAAATTGGCTCTGCTATGTATAAAGTTTGGTATAGTCAACTACACATTTATGTTCCTCTCATTTAAAAAGAAAGAAATGCATCACGCACAAGTATGTTAGAAGAATGAAGAACCTGTGACTGAGTAGAGAGGCATTTTACTCTACAGCTTGGTCAGGGGATGTGAGAGGCTGGATTCAAAGCCTGCTGATGTCAGTGGAAGCTTTTCCATTAGCTTCAGCTTGAGCAGGCTGGAATCTTGGGACCATTTTTTCTTTTAATCAACTGTATTTTCTTGATCTTCTGTTGCGAGCATGATTTTTTTTTTTTTTTTTCCCGTGAAGTAGTTTCACTGTGTGAAATTTAAATGTGTTGTAGCAACCTCACATTATTATATGACTGTGATGGCATTATTTAGTGTAACGGCTTTGTAACATTGCCTGTGACCAATAAAAACATCAGAAGTAGTATGCTGTTCATGACTGTTTCTGTACCACATGCTACTGGCTAGTTAAACACTGGTGTGGATATAAAGCACTATTTCACATTATTTTTGGGGGGAGTGGGAAGGGGATTGCTTCAATCTCTGCTCTTTGAATTGAATATAACTTCTCCTCCACCTGGAATGTTGAAGTTACCTTCATTATTGGAAGGGGAAGGTAGGACGAAAGATGGTCAAGATGTTCTTAACTTTTTTAAGAACTGGTACTTCTTCCTGAATGTGAATGATGGAGATGTTTAGTCTTCAGAAAGTGAAGTGATGCCAGTTTTAGTTAGCCTAGCTCCTGGGTAAAGGTGGAACAGGATAGGCTTCAAGCAGATGACTGCTGGTTTGATCTAGGGAGGATTTTAGAAAGGAGAGTGTGAAAGCTATTATGGTTATCAAGAGAGGGAAGTGGCTGAAAGCAGTTTGGGATGTGGCTTTGTCAGAAATTGAAAAGTTAACTTGACAAGGAAGAAAGCTGTCTTGATTTAAATCTTAGTCTAAATAGTTTTTCTTTATTTCTTTGTCTTTGCTTTTTAAAAACATTTGTAATGGTGGTATCAGAGCATTGTGAATAAATGCTGGTGTGAGTCATAGTATCCAGTGGCTGGTGGTACCCCAGGAAGGCAAGTACAGGGTTGTGTTTTTGAAGCCTGATGGGCCCCAAGGAGCATGCTACAGCCACTGTCAAACTCAATTCTGCAAGAAAACTACAGCTTTGCCTATCAGGATGTAAAATATTTTGTTTCAGCTGATGTACACTATTGGAGCTCCACTGAACATTCTTGGTAGGTGAAGCTGAAAGATGTCATAGCAACACTGTTGTGCTATGACTATAAGCATACTCAGTGTAACTGTTTGTTTCTTAATGTCAGCTGCTATGTAGTCTGGCCTTCTTCCAGGTAAAAAAGACAGAGGAAGACTAAAGGTCATTGGTCTGGATGTGCCTAGCATGTGAGGCATGCTCAGAGAAGGCACCAGGAGATGCCAAGGGCTGCAGTTGGTGCCCAACAATGCAAGAAAGGTGCTAAATAGTTACAATCTCCTAAGCAATTGTTTGCCTAGGGTAAGGAAAGGACAGTTGAGGAAGTGGGTGGCAGGAGCCTTCACAGACATTAAAGGTTGTTCCAGGGTGGACAGAGCTATTCTAGTCCTTGTGACTGTTATGTTCAGGAGGAAAGGAATAAGGGCCTGAAGTAGCAACAGGGGACATTTGGTTCAGGCATGGGCTGTCTGCGGGATGGGCTAGTTAATTAAGGAATAAAATGGGTTGTGAAGTGATTTTGGGCAGGCAAGCCTTAACACAGCTGAGAAGCTGATGGCTCTGGGAGGATGAGGTAGGAATGAGCAGCAGAGCAGAGGACATCTCAGAGTCATTTTGCTGCTGAAAAAAAAATGCATGTAGAGTTGTGCCTTCAGAGGTATTCAGGTGTTACAGATTTATATTGTTGGCTGCTCCCATCAGTAACTGTGAGGTAATTCACTTTACTAATGTGTTACAGGTTTCTTGCTATTACTTACCTCAGGATTCACTTTAAGAAAATGAAGCAATATCTAACTGCAAGTATTTATGATGGGCCTGCTCTGTAAAATCTAGTCTTGGCACATCCAGCACTCACTAAACCGCTCTGTCCAGCCCAGTGCACAACAGCTCTCTGCTAACAGCACCTGCCAGAGACTTCCCTGTCTCACCCAGCGAGTGGGTGGCCTGGGCTTCTGTATTTCCTTAGTCCGAGATTCAAGGTACAAAATTAGCCCTTAAAATACAAGGTTATGAACCAGGCTTGGCAAGCTAGGAGGAACTACTCCTCTGCTGCACAGGAGGGCCCCACTTTTCCAGGAATATGAGATTCATGGGGACCAGAAGACAAAAAGGAATGTAAAAGAAAGCCTAAATCTGTGGCTCTGTGGTTAAGGCACTCAGCTGGGAGGACTGACCTCATTTCTGACCTCCCTTCTTCCAAGATCTGCCACAAAGCTCATGTCTGTTGCTGAGGAGACACCTGTGCCAGAACGAGTTGCCCATCATACCACTCTGCAGTTGATACTCAGGGGTGACAGCACCATGAGGGACCTCTCTTACTGCAGGGTTACAGAACAGCTGCTGTAACACTCTGTGCCCACAGTGGCACCACTAATGAGGTCAGGAAACCATCCTAGGGCTCTTGGCAAAGGCTATACTTGGCTCTTCTACTGCTGTGTTGTGGTGAATCATTTTTACCTTCTGAGGAGCTCAGGGACAGGGCTAATGTGAGCCCACCAACTTACTAAAGCAGAAGTTTCCAGATATTTTTGGTTGGATGCTGCTATTGCCAGTAACAGCAGCAACAAAGCCTCCTGCTTATCCTTGTACACCCTGCAGCAATGTCTGGGAGGTATTGGAGCACCACACTGAGGTGCCTTGTGTGCCATGAGTGGTATGTCTACAATACTTTGGAAATCTCTGTATTACAGGAAATCAGTCCAGTTTTGGCATCCTGTGACTCAGACTCCCTTGGAAAGGAGTCGAGCTGCTCACTGAACCACTGTGTGTAACCACACCAGCCTGGAGCCTCAGGAAAGGCTGCTATGGAGACTGTGGACAAACTTGCAATAATTATGGAAGCCTGGCAACAGATTTTAGAGGATGCCCTTGCAAATTATTGTATTCCTCCTCAGCCACAACATGTGTTAAATCTGTGTTGCCCCTTTATTGCAGGTTTAGTCCTTGCTATTTTTAGTTTCTCTGCTGAAATAAAACAGATATGGCAGAACAGAAAAATTTTGAGTCACCCCAAAGCTCCTGACCAATCTCCACCGATCAGAAGACAGTGGAAGCACCCTTTGCTCATGTCCATTAGGCACATATGCATGGCTGAAAGGCAGTCTAGATGGCATAAGACTGCGTTCACAGCACTCTGGCAAAACTGTGCTTCAGCACCAGCTTCTGGCTAAGGCTTGAAAGAGAGTTTGTTCACATCTCTTCATATCTCTCTGTGCTGGAGGCCTTACCTTTGCCATCCTGCATCTGTACTGGAGCTTTGTATTTCTGCGTGCCAGAAAGTGCAGTGCTTGATGATGATGAATGTGCTTTTAGATCTTGTGCCTGCTGGCTGCATAAGATGGCACAGTCCTCTATGAAACTGTAATTATACTCTTTGTTATAGTGCTGTAACTAGGTTTAAAACTGTGCCTAGCCTCTTTATGCTGGAGAAAGAAACGGTGTACACTTGGTTCTGCTGTTTAAAATAAATTGTTTCGGGAGGTGCAAAGTTCGATAATCATGTCTGGATGCATTTTACTTTGAACAAATAGCGAATGCAGCTGCATTTGCTGGTGGCATCTGGCCCTCTTCTGGTCTGAGCTGAGCTAAACAGAAAAAGATCTGTTTTGCTCAGTGCACATTTTCTAAGGAAATATGGCCTCTGCACAGTAGAAATCCAGAGGAACCACTTGGAAAGGAATGGACTTTCCTTTTTATTAATTACTTCACATCCTTGTAATTAGTTAACAGTCCTACCACATTTTTAAAGATGAGAGCACTGGGAAGACTGAATTACTGGGGTGCAAAGAATAAAAAAAAATCTGCAGAAGAGGGTTATGCTATGGCTTCCTATGACCGAGGAAGTTTTTTTTTCATTTAAATTATTGTATATACTGTGTATCAGTCATGCCAGTGGAAGTAATTACACTGCAGATGTTAACACTTTTATTTCCTTGTACAAATGAGCTAAAAGTCATATGAAATGTGCATTGCTAATTCCCACTGCTGACTTCAGCAGAGCAGAAATTCAGTGTGACTCTGCGTCAAACACTTCATCACTGGGGGAAATAGTTGTTCTTGGGGTATCTTGCAGAAATTATTGTCATCATGGAGCTTATATAATACAAACCAGGTTGTCCATAGCTTTCTGAAAAAAAAAGGAAAAATAAAAACAGCAAAAGCGTGACTCCAGATCCCTTCCCCCTTTGTACTGCAAGATCAGAAGACATTGTAGCTAAAACAGCCTGATTCAAACAGGAAGTAGAGTGGTGTTGAAAACAATCACATGGCTTTTTCAAAATGAGAAACAATTAACCAGAAGTCTGTTCTGGCCCAAAAGATTTGGATAAATATGTAAAAAGGAAATATTTTCCACTATTAATAAGAAGATAAATTTTTGGGACTCAGTAGATGGCAAACACCCTCTTAAAGGCCCATCTTTGAAAACAGAACATACATCGATTTTAGTTCTCTCTTTGGAAGATGGTTTTCTCAGACACATATATGACAGTTTTTGATGGTGTAAGAGATGGAACTTTACGTAGGTGATGTTTTTGTTGGGGTCTGCAGATTATAAGAATTTCAAAGCCATCCTGAAAACAGCTAGAACAGCTGTGCTAAGGCTGAATCACAACACAAAGTACTTACTAGGGGAACACAGTGCTTGGGAGATAAGTTAATCTGAATACATGCTTCAGTCTGCTTTGCTGAGCTGCCACCTTTAACATGAAAATGAGGGTGCAGAGGCATTTCTGTTATGTTTGCCTAATCTGGAGTCTCAAACCAGCAACCTGAGAGCACTACTTGTGCACAGGTAGTTATGGGATGTAACTCTTGGGAGAGATTTAGAAGCTGAAGAATTTGGTCAGTTAGGTCCAAGCTGATGGTGAGCACAAAGCTGGGCTGGCCACAAGCCTTTCCAAGAAGGAGGTTGGCACTAGGTGAGTGAAGAGTTTTTTCTGACCCCTGCCCAACGCAGGGGTACTGATATCTCAAGTCCTTTGGGACCTGTGCCAGGTCTGATGCTTAATGAGCATTTCCAGCCAGATTAGTTAAGAAGTCAGTGGCAAAGGTTTGAAGTTCTGTGAAGACCCCGTGTTAGAAGTTGTTTACCTAGAAAGGTGATGTGAGGAAACATATCTCTAAAAAACCTTTTCTTTGCTCATGCAGAAGATGAGGTGCACAGTGCTTTTAAGGAGCAGAGTAGTGAAAGCAAATCTCAGGTGAATCTCTGGTTTGGAGTGACCAAGAAGATCACTGCTACTATTGAATAAATGTGTAATTCAAGTAAGTTTTTGTAAAAATCTTCATAAGTGTTTGTTTATGAAGGAAGTATATGTGCCTAAGAAACACCTGGCATTTCTTACCATTTTTTTGAGTCTAAGTAATGTAGGTGTCCATGTACCAGATGCTGTTCCTCTCTGTGGCTAGAGGACCAGCTGCAGTAGAGAGAATCAGACAAGGTACAGCAGCCCTCTTGTCTATTTCGATGTCCAAACCAATTTCACCGAACTGGATCTTAAGTAAGGACCTGGATCAGAGTTTTTTACAGTAGGTTTGGGCTAGACCCAGAGCATCAGACCCAAAATCCTATTCATCAAACCAAAGCTACACAAGATGGATGTGACTCATTGTCTATGCGTGTTGAAGAAGCCAGGAGGGAAACGATTTTCCCTTCCAACAATTTAACTCAAAGGCTTATTGTAACATAATTAGTCAACTGGAAAAAGAGGTGCAATTACATAAAATAATTCCATGGATTTCTGACAGATCCCCAAAGCCTATATGTGAATCCGTACCCACCTAAAAAGGTGAATCAAGCCTTGCTCATCCTACAACTTGGACCTCAGAGAGCTGATTAATTTTTAAGAGGCATGCAATCTAAAAACCAAGACATTTAAAATACATTCTTTAAGATTATTATCTTTAATAAATAAACCTCTCTTCCCTTTGGGATGATTTTTCAGGGTACCTGCTAGTGATAATTATTGTGATATATCGTGACATATTGTTGTGATCCATTCCTCCAGGATGGGTGCTGTTGGGAAGTCAGAGGATGCCTAAGGAGGGTCTGCAAGGGGCTCTTTTTCTGCTGCTAGTTCAAAGCATGGCAACAGCCCAAAGTATGAGAGAAAGGGGATCAGTGAGACCTCATCCTGTGACTTGCAGCTTGTTCCAGAGGCGTCTTAACTGCACATTTGTGTGTTTTATTTTCTCCATCTTTAATATAGGTAACAATTATCTGGAAAGTGCATGATCATAGGTCTAAGTAATGCATGGTGCTCAGACATATCTCTCTAGCTATTTAATAGTTTATGAGAAAATAGCAAATATTTCCTATGTTTCAAACAAGCCTATGCTTGGCTCACACCATCCTTCTTAACAAAATAGCATGAACTGTTCCAAGTGAGAAATGAAATACCTGGCACCTAAAAGAGCATCATGAACTTGCTTATCTTCATTTACACGAGGCAAAGTTTGTACCTGGAGCAGGCGGCGGCTGCTGCAGCTGCAGAGCAGCCACACGGTGTCAGTGTGATGCAGAGAAAGAGCCGGTCTCATCCCTGAAACCCAGTGCCCAGCCTGGCAGGCCACAGCAGCAGAGCTTTTGCCAGCTGGGACCAGACGGGGCCTGTGTACCAGCACCCAGCAGAGGAGTTGCTGCTTCAGGAGTTGTAAATCTAATACTGGCTCAGGTGATGTATTAACTGCTAGCTAGGTTAAATATTAGAATATACTGCCCTACTTCCTACACCATCTATTAACAGTATCATATAACACAAATTATATGCTCCGAAATTGCCTCATCAAAAACCCAAATTCTATCTAAATGCAGTCATGAAATCATAGAATCATTAAGGTTGGAAAAGACCTTTAAGATCATCAAGTCCAATCATCAACCCAACATTACCGTGACCACTAAACCATGTCCTGAAGTGTCAAGTCTACATGTTTTTTGAACCATCGCCTCCATGGATGGTGACTCCACTACTTCCCTGGGCAGCCTGTTCCAGTGCTTAATCACTCTTTCAGTAAATAAATTTTTCCTAATAGCCAATCTAAACCTCTCCTGGTGCAACGTGAGGCCATTTCCTCTCGTCCTATCGCTAGTTACTTGAGAGAAGAGACCAACACCCACCTCTCCACAACCTCCTTTCAGGTAGTTGTACAGAGCAATAAGGTCCCCTCAGCCTTCTCTTCTCTAGAGTAAACACTCCCAGTTCCCTCAGCTGCTCCTCATAAGACATGTTTTCAGACCCCTCACCAGCTTGGTTGCCTTTCTCTGGACCCACTCCAGCAACTCTATGTCTCTCTCATACTACAGCACCCAAAACTGAACACAGTATTCAAGCTGTGGCCTCACCAGCACTGAGTACAGGGCTATGATCACTTCCCTGCTCCAGCTGGACACACTATTTTTGTGTGTATAAAAATATAATATAATACAATATAATATAATTATAATATAAAATGATATGGTATGATATGATATAATAATATAATATAATAAATATAATATTTAGGAATAAATTCTTTACTGAGAGAGTAGTTGGGCACGGGAATGGACTGCCCAGGGAAGTGGTAGAGTCATCACCCCTGGAGGTGTTTAAAAAACAAGTAGATGTAGCACTTGAGGCTATGGTCTAGTGGTTAGGGAG
>JAVSBS010007062.1:0-10403 GCA_033124195.1 Coracias cyanogaster | reverse complement strand
TCACCCCTGGAGGTGTTTAAAAAACAAGTAGATGTAGCACTTGAGGCTCTGGTCTAGTGGTTAGGGAGATGCCGGGACGAAGGTTGGACTTGATGATCCTAGAGGTCCTTTCTGACCATAATGATGTTATGATTCTATAAATATATATAATAAAATGACAGACAACTTTTTCCTCCTCCTTTTTTTGAAGAGGCAACCAGACAAAATACAAGTGCCAGTGAACTACTCCTTATTTTCTGACTGTTTCTGTGCAGTCCTACTAGCCTGCACAGTTGTCCTGGTGTGGATATGCAGAGCACAAACAAATTCAAAGACTGGTTTAATGAAGCACAATAAATAATCTTAGAGAGGTCTTTGACAAAACTGTTAACTATTTGGAAGAAGAACCTATTGCTTCTCACAATCAGCACTCACCATACAGCAAAAGGGGATTTTACCAGCCAGCGTTACAGTTGCTTGTTTGGCTCTGATTTTTGTTGAGAAGGTCATCATGTATGTCTGTGTGTGGTTGCTAACAAATATACGTATTGTTTCTACATTGTTTTGTGATAAGATCTATGGAGAATGCCATGCAGGAGCCAAAGAAAACATTACATAGTCTCTAATTTGCTTTTCAACCGTACGAAATGAAAGCACTCTTAAGGATTCAAGAGACTTGCTTGATTTCTGCATGCAGGAAGTCTATTAATTGTTCATACAGAAAACAAGTTTTTACACAGGGAATCCTTGCACTCTAAAGGCTGGCTGCACTTCCAAGCTTTGCCATGCTCATTATATACTTGAAGAAATCAGAAAAGCCAGAACTAAAAATCCCAGTTTTCCAAAGGGTAAGATGAGCAAGCATACTGACATTTGTAGAGTGGAACATTGTATAAGATGACACATTCATATTACAACTGCATCCTTATGAGAATAACTGCATACAGAAATAACTATATACAGAAAGCTACAATGGGAATGCATGTGTGTGTGCATGTGTAAGGCTAGACCTTACAGAATATTCTTACACTAGATGTTGACTAGCTCTAAGAGTCAGGTACTCTATCTGTTAAGTGAAGGTGGGTACCATTGCCAATTCTTCTCTAACATCATTTTGTTGGGTATCTCATCAAGTAAGTGTAAAATAAAATGACAGGTTTACAGTGCTGTTTATTACTGCTGTGGAACATAAAGATAAGCAGCAATGCTGAGCCTATAACACAGCAAGCAAAGCCAAATGTTTCCTTACCTTGCAATGCTGATCCCAGGTGACTTCTCGTAGGCATTGACAATGCTGGGATCCATTTGGGATCACTGGGGCATGGTCTGCTCTACACAGTACTTTCCAAAGTGGCTACTTATTGGCTATGGAGCTGTGGATCTAAGGATCAATAGAAGGAAAGAAACATTTAATTTCTATGCCAGCTTATGAAAATATTTGGAGTCACACACAGAAGAAAAGACTCAACTGAGCAGATTCTCCCGGATGGGTAACTACACCTACAATGCTGATAGGAAAACCCACTGAAAGATACTCGTGGCAGTTCCCAAGATAAATTAAGCTGGCCTTCTTCAGTAGCTCCTACCATGTTAGATTTCAGAAGCCTGATCAACCTACTGACCTTGGACTTTTTGACCTCAGAACAAGCCTAGAATTAGAACAATATGTAAAATGAAAAAGGCCAGCTGTGACTTTTTACATATTTCCATTGCTCTGAACTCTTGCATTCATGGTGTTCTTTACCACTGAGATCAATGAACTCTAACACAGACATTCCTTACAGTGTCCGAAATTGGAAATTTGTGAAAATAAGTATTTTCTCAGCAAGACCATGTACTCCCTGGCTTTCCACATATACTGGTTCTCTAACTATTCTCATGCTTTTCATCAAATATGCATTTCTCTCTTGCTCTTGACTCACAGACAAGACGGTGCAACTTTTGCACAGTATTTTCTTTCTGTCTTGCTTTTGTTGGCTGTGGAGCTGAACCCCAGAGAGATGGTCATTTGTTAGCTGATCTGTTTTCTGTTGTTTTACCAATCGTCTCCTCCTGCCAGGCTCTCCACCTGGAGAATTATGTTGTGTGATAGCAGAGCACTGTTACAGACATCAGCTGGGCCATACCTGTTCTTGGATCAGCAAGTCGCTCAGCACATGTGGTGTAACCAAAGCCTGAGAGTTAGGGCAAAGTAAGTTCATTTGGAACATGGTGTTGTGCCAAATCACAAAGCCCATGATGAGATGATCTCTCATCAGAAGTCATCAAATGCCTTCTTGGGTTAAGAATAAAGATTTTTTTTTTTTATGGCATGAGTTAAGAAATATGTAATTGAGAAAGCATAATTAACACCATGCTGTATCACAGTGTATTAAGTTTATATCTAACACCTTCCCACACATTATGTTGGCTACAGGAGTACTTCAGATTGTTTTGAATCCTTGGCTGTCGCATTCATTTACCAGATACGCTGGCTTATCCCTTCCCTAGTGGGTTGTACTTTCAGCTGTTTACAGAATACTTTCTTGTGCAATTTGTGCTCCTGCAAGTGCTTATTGCCAGGCAAAAGCCACAGGAGCCAGGCTGTGTCCTCTTGGAAGCCCTCCCAGGCACACAGCCCCCGTGCAGTTTCCCTAACTTTGTACAGCCTCAGGACTTTGGGCCACAGGTGGTCTAAGCCAGTGTGACTGCAGTTACGTCAATTAGCTAGGCTGATCTCAGTTCTGAAAACTGGCTGAAAAGCTGGTTCTTAGCATTTAGCTCAGGAGCAGGAAAACATATTTTGTAGCTGCTGAAAGCTGTTAAATACCTGCTTTTAATAGGACTAATTTAAAACAACAAACATTTCTTTGGATCGTGCATTTCTTTCAGTGGCCCAATTAATGGGGCTGAGTAATGAATGGAGGCACCACTGGAATTGTGTTTACACTGCAGTACCACGTTAGCAACCTTTTGGTCCTGCTCACGAGGCTGTAAAATGCTTTGTTCCTCACAGCATAAACACTATTATACTACTATTAGAGTTGGATTTACTTACCATTAAGCTAACATAAATACTCCTGCATTTGGCACTGCCCCAGTAACAGACAGGAGCTGAGGAATGCTGCCACAATCCACAGCCAGTGGTTTCTGGGGGGACTTTTCAGAACTGTCCCATATTCGCTGCTCTGGCGGTGTGGGCTTGGACCAGCACAGAGAAAATCTGAAATGGCCAGGGCTAGCACTAATAACTGCAAGCAGTTGTCCTCTGATGCAGGACCAACGCTGGATCGTGCAGTGGAGATGGGACCTTAGTCATGCTTCTAAAAGCTCTGTTCAAACACTAAATGTGTTGAAGGCTTTAGTACAGTTTGGGAACAGGTTCCTTGAAGAAATTTCTGGTATTTCCTGGTTCCAGGCAGGCTGAAAAACACTGTGAGAATGTGGTGGCTTTTGGTATGTCCATTTATGGGCATGAATCAAAGGAACTGCAGGGAGGAAAAAAAGTGGAAAATGAGAGGAAAAATAAGTTAACTGAGCTACTTCCTCTCTCAGATTCTTCTTGGGTTTTGGGCAAAGCCTTACACTGGTATTTCATCCCAACTTCTCCTTGCTAACTACTTCCATATGCAGGCATAGTATAACATCAGTTAAAGCCACATTTAAGCACTGTTTTTAAAGAACTTAGGTTTTTGGTGGTAGGATGCAAAGTCAGAACGGTTGAATTATTATATGTTTAGGTAAGAATATTACTGTTCCTTCATACATTTAATGCCCTTTTAAGTGTAATGGTACAAGTGCTTTCTTCAAGTGTGATGCCTGAAAAAGCTCTGCTACACGAGAAAAGTACAAATGATCTAGCTAAGAGTATGCTATTTCTAGTAATTCCAAAATCAGTTTTCTCAGCTGAGTCCCGGTCTTTGTGAGACAAACAACTGGATACTGTTCAAAGACTTATTTGTTCCTGTGTGGTTACAGATCATTAGAAGTGGCTCATTCTTGAAGAGTTTCTTAACTAGTGTCTTTTGGATGTTTCTTAGCTCTGAGGAATCTGACAAATTTCCATCTGGAGAGTCGAGCCTATTTCATATGAAAGGGCTATAATCTGTGTCTGTTGTTCACATCTGTATTGTGTTAGAATGCTAAGCTGCAAATCCATGCAAAAGTGTTATGGTACAAAAATCTGAAGTACGATGGTTTAAGAGTTATTTCACAAATTATTTGATACTTTGGTCTCCAACCACCTTGAATTCCAGTTTAATGACTGAGTATCATTTATTAAATGAGTATTGACTTTACAGTGGTCCTTTACCAACTGTATTATTAGTATTGCTGGAGATCAGTGTTACAGAGCAAGTCATTTGAACGAACAAAGTCTTTTAAAAGTACAGTAGCAAAGCTACACAATAGGATTTTCTGAGGATGCAAATATCCAAAAGCAAACTTCCAAAACAAGGTATTTTGGAAGGAATGTGAAGCAATGCGCTCTCTCATGTAGGTGACTTTGGACTTTTGAACTCAAGTTTTTATTCCTACATCTATGCACCTTAGAGATGAATGAAAGAATGAAATCAGGAAACACCTTTATAGCTGAAAGGCCCACATTTTAACCTTCATTTAAAATGCCATAAATTCTACACAAGAGATTCTTTTCCCCTGGGTACCTTTGAAAGAAAGTCTTACAAACGGTATGATGCCCACTTACACCTCTAGGAGACCTTACAACAAAAGTATTCAAATTTCTTTACCTTCTGAGATAAAACCTTCAGAGGTCAAACACCTGTGAAATGGTGTAAAATGGATGCTTCTGTTAGATTGTATGGGTTCCTGGGAAAAAAAAGGAGTGCAAATCATTATAAAGCAGTGATAGCTGAGATCTATGATCCTTGGTATGTTCAGGGCAGAGTTAACAACTTGCTAAACAGATTTGCATACGCAGCATAATTCCTTATTTTAATACATGGTGGCAACAACAAACTGCCATTAAATTATGGTGGTTAAGAATGTAATTTCAGAAAAAGGTTACACTATTAAAAAAAAGGACAGGAAGCCTCTTCTGTCCTCCTCTGATGGCCTGTGAAACAGTGGGATAATTTGGCAGATGGACGGCAAAGCAGCTGCTTCATTGCAATATCAGGCAGAGGAGAGGTTGTGGTCCTGAGCTGTTTTGGAGGGGCCCCTTTGTGGGTAGCTAATTAAAGATGGCCCTTCCTAAACTAAAGCACTGCTGCTGCTCTCTGTCCACGCAGCCTTGTGTGCCAGGCACAGCTGGCGGACAGTGCCAGGGGACACCACTGTGCCGTGCAGCTTAGCTGTCTGAGATACAGACCACACCACAGAGGACTAGGAGCAGAACCTGAGTGAATCTCACGAGCTCGTCATGAGGGTCAGGGGGTCCATGTTATAAGAAATGGCCATTCATTATAATGTTTGATACCAATTTGTAAAAGAGCACAGGGCAGAGTTGATAATGAACAGGCTTGAGCGGCATTATAAGCACTGCATCTCTGAAGGGCATTAATCCCAACCTGCCAGGTATATTGTGCTTCATTCTGTTCTTTTGATCCTGAGAGCTTCTACAGTGATGGCTGTGAGTGAAGCCTGTGTACAGCCTGTCCTTGATGGAACTAGAAATGACAGTTGTCTTGTTATTTAGAGGTGGAGCCACAGTAGCGGTAGGACAACCAGTCCTTGTGGTTGTATGAGCGTTTGAAGTGTTTCCAGAGTGAACCAAATGGCTGCATCATATTCATAACCTGAAAAAAAAAAATAATCAACGGAGAGGGGAAAAATGCTGGAGAGTCTCAGGGAATGCAAGAGCCAGAGGCTACCCAAAACTATTTCATATGGGACACAGAAAGCCACTTCCTCATGCCAGAATTCCTAGTATTTTTTAGAGGAAGGGGAAATGCTTCTATGGCCTTGTGCAAAGCCTGGTGAGGGCACTGGCAAGACTCCCATTGACTTCCTATCAGTTTAGGTCTCTGTTGGCCATCATTAGTCAAAGCTGGTGTTACACTGATCTGCCGCTAATGCTAGCTGAAATCAATGGGATTGGGAGGCGCTCAGGAAGGATGGACATTTTTGTAAGCTAACACTCTTTCACCACCAGGAAATTCCAGATTGAACTTGTTTGCCTGAAAAGGATTCTTGTTGGGAGAGTACGTGTTTTTTTCCAAAAACAAGAACTAATGCTTCTAGTGCAAAGGTTAATTTTAAATTCAAAGAATCCCCTTGTCTTTAAATAGACAAAAAAAGTCTGTTATTAATGTAGGACTGAGTACAGGACTGAGGCTTTCCTTTTAGCTTTAGGGGGATGAGGCAAGTGCCTCACAACTGTCCTTATACAGTTTTTTGCTTATCTGAGAAGAATATTTGGACTATCATCAAAATGTGCGGCTCTTACAACTCTCTCATCTGTGAGACTGCAAGAGTTTGAATCAATGGACACTTTACAGACAGAACTGTCACATAAGAGGATTTGCCCTCAGTCATCCAGGAGGAAGACAACCCAGGTATTTGCCATTTGAGTTCAGTGCTGTTTACTCTACCCTACTAAGGTCTTAGTTCAAGTAAAACCACATCTAAGTTAGCCCTACTCTGCATGAAGGTTAAATTGGAAGATCTTAAGAGGCCTTTCCACCCTGTATTATTCTGTGATTTTTATGATACAACTTCATTAGCTCTTCACTGAGAATTTTACCAAATTTGGGACTTCTGGATTTGGCTCTAGAGTCAAAAGCCACTTTGATGCAGGTACTTTAAAAACACCTTCCTTGCCTTAGTTGAAAACAAGTTTTAACCAGTGGAACAATTCAGTGAAATTAAGCACATTGCATGGTGTATTATAGGAAGAGCTGAATACTATGGTGACAAGCCCGATCATTTCAAAGACATCATATGTGACGCATGAGGAACCTGACGATCTAATGCAATACCTGGCTTGGCAAAGCAAACCTGTCCCTGCCTTCCATTCTGAATTCAGAAGCACAGGAAAACTACAGTTGCGTCACTAGTAACAGATCAAATAATCAAAAATCATTAGCTTATTTGTAAGTGTATGTGCTTCTGGACAAAAAAACCCCACCATGCATGACTTGATCTGCAAAGCCAAGCTCTTTTAGGAATATGTGAAGTAATAGTGAGGACTAAAGATAAATGAAATACCAAGCCATTTATATAAAAAATATAAATACTTTATTTCCAACTAAAAAGGTGCAAACATGTAACTTTTGGTCACACTTCTCAACAAATAAACTGTCCAAAAAGAGCCATAGTCAAAGAAAGAAACAAACGCTCGAGTGGAAACATTGATGAGGTACAGAAGAGCCATTTCTCTTAAAGCCACTTCTCCAATGAAGTGGAAGTAAATGTATTTTGCCAGATGAAAGCTTTGTAAGGATACAGGCACCTTAACTCTGACAGTCTCCATCTTGATCTCAGCTCATCACTTGGCCCTACCTGAACAACTTCCACTAGAGTATCTATTTCACACTTTGAATGCATTGTCAAACAAGCTTTAAATCCTACCTATCTTGTTCCAAAAAAGAAGGCTATCATTAAAATTTCAAAGCATTAAACAAAGGCACAAAACTTTAAATTAACTTAGATAACTGTACAAATATATATACACACAGTATTTACAATATTAATAAAAAGTAGCTTGTTACAGGTAAATTAACTGCCACAAGCTGTCCAGTCTAATAGACATGATTCTGATTCTTGTTGACCAAGCCATATGAATCAGAGCGTCAGAGCTGAAACATTACTGTCCTGACTAACAGAACACCTTCTACTTAGCACTTTGCTGGGTGAGGGTTTGCATTCCAGCTGTTGCTGTCACTAAACCAGTGCCAGCAAACATGCTAACGGTCTCCTTCTCAATTGCACTACTAGATGAAGCACTGTTGTACCACATCAAGGGAACATTTGCTTGAATCTCCTTTTCCTGCCTATTTCCCTTAACCCCTTCACACCACCTCATGAACAACGTGTTCTGAAGCTGTGTCTTGCTGTGGTCCCACTGTCCGTTTTACCTCCTTCTTCTTCAAAAAACCATTTGGGGTCAGTAGAAAAATTGTCTTAAGTCACATGGAGCAGTTTGTTGAAATTGAAAAAAAGAAAAACTGATTTAAATACCTTGTGCTATTGAATCATGTTTACAAAATGAGATGCAAAATCAGTTCAAGTTGAGAATCTAGTTAGCGTCTCCTTCTGGCTTTATGCCATGTCTCCATACATCTTTCTGTAGTACAGAGACTCAAAGATGTCATTGTCTCCAGGGCAGTTGTAGTGGCACGCGCAGGTCTTGATGAACATCATTTTCCTTTTCATGATCTCCCCATCAGGGCACTTGAACTCCACAGGGAGGGTGGCTGTTCTGTGGGGTGTGCAGCAGCGCCCGTCAGTGCAGACACCACAGAACTTAGCTCTGTAGGTCTTCACACTGGTGCAGCCAGACAGCTCAAACTTGATGGGCTTGGAGATTTTGGGGGTGCGAATGCACTTTTTGCCTTTCTGTTAAGATGTAAGCAAATACAAAATGTTTACAAGTTACGCCTTCACACAGCACTAAGCTTGCAAGCTAAGGGCAAGCAGACATGCTAATACATACTGCATTTTCACTAGGCAAGAGTGCCTTACATAGTGCCATAACACAGCATGAGATAAAATTAAGGACATTTAATGGTAAGCTATTCACCACAGGGGCATAATGTAAAGTTCAAGGTAAACCACTCAAAACTGACTACATGTCAGAATAGCTCATTTTTTGGTAAGACACTGTCTTTTTGCTACTGGATGGAACCACCTAGTAGATCATACATAAAAATAAGACTATTTACCTTGATGTTCTCCTCCAGATCTGCTTCACAAGGTCTGACCATGCAGAGTCTACTCTGCTTCTCCAGTCTGCAGAAGGCATTATCATTGGTGACCCTGGTTGAGATGCCCATGCCACAGGTCTTGGAGCAAGCACTCCACTCCGTGGTCTGCACCAGGCAGTTGTCACGCATCATTGTTGGGTCTGGACCGTAAGTGTCTTCCAGTCTGTAAGCTGGAGAAGACAGGCAACCAAGATGAGACCACTGCCTGACCTCACGTTCACTAAGGGTTCTCTTCCCTCCCCTGAGAAATTCAGGCAGCCACATGCACCACTCCAGCTGCTGGGGTGCCCTGTGCCAACCCAGCCCCCTGCCCTCCACCTCCATGCAGGGTGCCCCCTCTCCCCAGGCTGCCGACCACGGAGCGACCCCCACTCACCAGCGAGAGCAGGTCCCACGGCGGTCTGCTCTTTGGCCTGGTCGCAGACCCACTCCTCGCAACACTTTCCTGGGAGCTTCACCCGTCGCGGGTAGGGGCAGTCGGGGCTGGGCAGGAGCACGTCCACGCCGCAGAGGGGCACGCATCCCACCGCCCCGTCCAGGCAGGTGCACTGGTACTTGCAGCTGCTCTGGAAGGTCTCGCCGCTCCGGTACACCATGCCGCCGAAGACGCACGGGGCGCCGTCCCGAGCTGCCAGGGGCGGGAGGCGGAGGGTGAGGCGGGAGCCGCAGCGAGGCCGGGCCGCAGCCCCGGCTTCCCCCGTCCCCAGTCCCCCCCGGCCCGGTGGGCCCCCGTCCCCGTGCCCCCGGCTGGCGGCAGCCCCGGCCCCCACTCACCGGTGCAGACACCGATCCTGCGGTTGGCGGGGGAGCCGAAGTCGCAGAAGAGCCCCTTGTGGTGGTCGCAGGGGTCGCGCTCGGTGCAGAGCTCGCCCAGCTGCTTGGCGCAGACGCGGCAGCAGCCGCAGCCGTCGAGCACCAAGGACACGCCGGCGGGGCAGGTGGGGCCGGGCCCCGGGTCGCACTGGCACTGCCCGCTGCACTCCTGGCCCTGCGCCTCCTGCGAGCGGCGGGGGGAAGAGAGAGAGCGGAGAGGGCGTCAGGGCCGCCGCCGGGACCGCGCCGGCCGGGGCAGGGCTGGCGGCGCCGCGGGCGGCGGCACTTACCGGGCTGAGGAGAACGAGGAGAAGGGCGACGGCGAAGCTGGCAGGGGCCATCCCGCGGCGGTCGTCGGCTTGTAGGCGGCGCGGCGTCGGCAGGGGGGTTCAGGCAGGCAGCGGCGTCGGGCTGGGGCGAGGAGAGTTTCCACCGGGCGATTCTCCTCAGCGGCGCTGCGCGGCCGGGCCTGTGGCGGGGAGCCGGCGGGGTGGCTGCTCGGCGCTGCTCCGCTTCGCTCCTTCCGAGGGCGGCGGGAGAGAGGCCGTGTGGAACTGCGGAGCGTCGGGGCGGCCGCCCCTTTATAGGCGGCGGCGGCGCGGCCTCGCCAATGGGCTGAATGGGGCCGCGGACAAACAGCGACATTCCGCGCATTCCTGCGCGCCGCGCCGCCCGCCCGCCCCGCCCCGCCCCGCGCCGCCGCCGCCGCCCCGGAGCGGCCCTGACCCCTGACTCCCGCATTCCTCC
>JAVSBS010007061.1:81386-112081 GCA_033124195.1 Coracias cyanogaster | reverse complement strand
CTAGAGAGATGTTAGGATGAAGGTTGGACTTGATGATCCTGGTGGTCCTTTCCAACCATAATGACTCTATGATTCTAAGTGTATCACCAAGTTGGCATTTGGCTGCTTGGGTTCACAGCTATGAACAGCAAGGACAGGGGCGTCATTCTCTACTTTATACCCTTCATACCGAGGAATCATATGCACAGGACACTTGTGTTCTTAATGATGATGCTGCCTGAAATATTCCTAATTTGAGCTGATGATATTAACAAAACAGCAGAACACCAGCAGACATTACATAGACACACAATAAAAACAACCCCAGTAAATACTAAAGTAGATAGGCAATTTTTAATTCCTTTTTTTTTTAAATGTGGGTTGAAGTATGAGCGTAGCTGACTTTTCCAAAATTCAAAAGATTCCATTTTGTGAACTTCATTTTCTAGTATTTTGTTTCAACAGTAACCATGAAACTCTATAAACAGTACATTATCATTAATGACTGAAGGATAAATAACGAGCTTCTGTGCAGTTCAAAACTTAAAAATCATGAGGTAACTCCCCAAGTCCAGCAATGTGCAGTGTACACCTTACCTTGCTGTAAACTGCCCTGAAGGTGATTAACAAATGCAGATAATATAGTTGCCACATTCATAACTTGTGAGCATTGTGCGAGACCAAGCGTAAAAAGTTCGTTCCAGCAGGCTTTTACTAATGATATGCTGTTATGCTGCCTATAAAAAAAAAAAATACAGTAATTTCACTTAATAAAACCAGCCATTTGCATCCACATACTTTTTTTTTTTTAATTTGAAAAACACTTCAGAAAAAATTCATGTAATTCAACCATTGCAACCAGTATCAGAAGTATTTTCATTTGCATGCTGGGACTGAAATACCTGGTCTGGAGTGACTTTTGTAAGGAAGTAATTTTTGTCTGAATGATCTAAAAGGAGATAGATATTTCTATTTCAGCAAGCTGAAGCTACAGCAAATGACAACTCTCCAGGTGTATTCCATTATCCTAGTTTTCTTAGGATGTACACTAATTTTTGAATAACATTTACATGCGCAGACATAAAACGTTTGCATTGCTCTTCTCTTGTGGATGTAGAACAGCCTCAAAGGTCTCTTTTTAATTATTATTTGAAATCTAGCAGGTTGGTGTAATTTTTAAATTAAAAATACATGTGAAATGGAACATGTCAGATAAAGTTCCTGAGCCTCCTGACTGCTATTTTCTGTATCCCCTTCTGTGTGGAATAAGGTTTGAAGTAGAGACTTCAAAGTATAAATACAACTCATGAGGATTTCCTTGCTGTAAGAATTAGTTCTTAAATTGAGTTTCTTTTTTCTTTTTCAAATGCTGAAGCTTAGAATTATGTATATCCATCCATATTCAGGCACTTCCATATTAGTAACCTAGCTTTCAGTATTGCCAAGCATCTCTAACTCGTAGAGCTTAACAAGAGCTCAGTACCTTAAAAAGGAGATCCTACGAGTGAGGAGTCAAATTCAGGTACCATTTCTAGCTAGTAAATACAAATAATGGAAATACAAAAGAAGAAGAAGAGCTATCAAAGAAGAAAAGCACATTAAAGCTAGGATTTTGACTACAAAAATAGGACCGATTTTTGCAAGAGCGTTGACGTAATCTTCAAGAACATTTGTGATTATTTATTGCAATACTAATGTGCCAAATGACAGATTAACGTAGGCTTGTCCCGTACTGGAATACAGAGGGCTTACCTAGGGCAGTATTTTTTACTATGATTAAGTTCTTGTTATGGTAGACACGATATGTAGCTGCGGCTTCTGCACATCTTTGTCACATCCCCCTTCACTGCCTGTGACATGAACTATGCTGAGGAACAGCGGAAGGAGGGTATACTGGCTACTCAGCTGCTGTGTGCGCAGATAAATGTATCATCTAGTGCACCTTTATGGCTGATCAAACTTAGACCAGAACCAGCTAATCAAACTTAAGCAGCCTCGAAGAAGTAAGAGGCTGTAACCAGCTTGATGAATGTTTCAGTAGGAATCTCGCTTGCCTGCAAAGATCCTCCTGCAGGAAGATGAGCTAAGCAATAACTTGGTATCATTAACTACATCAGCATGCCACAGCCAACGATCTTGCGGTGGCTGAGGAAAACATTGCCTGAGGTGGGAACAATCCGGATATAATTATCTTCCTTACAAAACCATTATTATGGTTTTGGCTCGTCAGCTCCACTCAATTACTAGTACCATCAATTTATCTTCATTTTAGACGTGAAATAAGTCACCCTTCTAGAAGTCAAAAGTATAGTATACAATGTGCTCAAAGTAAAGAAGCTGTATTAATTTCAAATAGATCTCGACTTGAAAAAAGTTGGCATTTTAAGCTCTTCAGAAAGAAAACTGTATATTTATGTTAATCCATGTTTAAACAGATTGTTGTCCATGCTCTTGACTGGGACTGCAAATGCTAGCACAGGTGAATATTAACACTATTAAGACAGCCGACTCCTCTCTTTCTTTATTCCAACAGAAAAATATGTTGGGAAGTAACATTTTTTTTTTAAATGCAGATTTTCTATAACTATTTCTTGTTAAATCTTTTTGGAGAAAGGGGTCTTCTGTAGAACATTTTATTTTTAAATAGCAATTCCCATTTGTTGTTGTGATACTACTCTGCAGTGTCCCTCTGTTATAAAAACCTTTAAAAAATGTACAATGATATAATGTACTATGTTAGTTTGCTATGTATTTTGAAATTCTGCAGTGCAACAATTTCTACAAAAATAAAATATCATATTTACCAATATTTTTACCCTTGCTATTATTTAGCTTTATAGAATTTTACTTTTCTCCTTCTCCAAAACACAGGCTGCAATCACACACTATATAGTATTTTTCCATAAACAATGTACAATCATTTGGTGTAAATATCTGAGTAAACACAAACAGTAATCGCAGATCATCCTGCTTTTGACAGACTCCTGGGGAAAGGGGACAATCCCTCACTTTAAAAAGGAATTCTCTTTACTGCCACAGTCATACTTTGTTTCGATACTAATTAACGAACACTGTAGATGAGAACAGACAAACATGATTTATACTCCATTTGTGTCAGAGCTGATACAGTATTTTTGTTTGATGTGTCTTCATAAAATTACTTCTGAAAATCACATAAATCACTTTTCTCCGTGTTGTTTTGAGATGTTTTCTCATGATGATCAGCAACGGGCCACTGCATTTAGCTGAAGAATTTTAAGTGATACACTGAATTCTGCTGGAAAAGCAGGATGTTATACAAACTGTAAAAAGAATAATAAGAATTACTTTCCGGTTACAGAAACCATCTGTTTTTGGAAAATCCCCTGAAATTAAATTACTTCACCCTGATACTTGCTGAATCTAGCTAACTATTTTCATATAGGTTATTAAAAGCGAAATTATGACTACTAATTCACCTATAAAGAGAACAATATTTGGGGATTCAGAGAGGAGCTTCTTTTTGGTGACTGCCTGAGAAGCATCTTTGTTTGGGATGTAGCTATTAAAAAACCAGCAGAAAGTCCCATTTACTAAAAATATGTCAAAAAAGTAGCAGAGTGCAGGCATTTGATTGTTATAAACATACTCCTTTTGTCTTCAAAACCCAAGTAGTTTTGATTCAGAAAATTCACTTTCATGACAAAAATGGATAAAATAATTTTATACTTTAAAATGCCCCGAAGAAGACTGAGAAAATAAATTCAAGAGTGTGTATTCACAACATGAGTGAATGTAGTAACTGAACGCTTACCCTAAAGCTTGGAAAGATGGAATGGAACGTGCCCAGTGCATGGACAAGAAAAGCAACCTGGAGGCAGACTCGCAGATATAGTGAACGTTAAGATATTCAGGCATAGGAGAAGGCATGGCGAGCTGGCAACAACAACAAAAAGGGCATGTCAGTTATTTCACTTTCTTCATTAAAAATACACTAAGAAAAACATCAGTCTTAGAGTTTCAGTGAAAAAGGAAAACTGTTTCAATAAACATGAGATGATAATGAAATATAAAACTGAATAACTGCCTTTTTCATTGTTAGCCACACTGTTATACCCTATAGTAACTACCAAGTAACAAATAAGGCAAAAATTTTGAATCTTCATCTTCAATAAATGTTAAAATCTGGGATACCTGGAGATAGAAAATCCCAAACAAAACTCAACTTTTGAGACACTCTCAAAGAATAAACTTTTTAGAAGAATCACTGTAATTAAAATGATGTTGCTTACATATATAGAGAGATAAATAGATAAGAAAGTACAAAAAGAGGCATCATTACTTTCTAAAGATTCCCCTAGAGAAATGGAGTAAGAGGCCTGAAAAAATAGAGGAGTTATCACAATTCCTGGGGAATTCTATTTTTGTCCTTTTAATTAATATTTTGTAAATAAATATTTTGATACCCAAGTAAAATACCTAACATACAACTCCACCCAAGTCCTAAAAAAATAATCAATATACATCAGAAAGGACCAGCTCCACCTTTCTCAATATACATGAGTAAAATTAGTGGTGTTACTTCTGTACCTGAAGAAAGTTGGATTTGACCCCAAACTAATAATTATAGTACTGTAGTTTTATCTTCAGGAATTAATGCTGCTTCATATAATGGTTTGGCTAACACAATTTAAAGAATTGTTGCATTAGAGAGATGTCTATTTGAGTCATAAAAACGTGCTAATGAGAGGGACAAAGTTTAATAAAATGCCTTATACTGAATAATTTTTCATAGAATGGTTTGGGTTGGAAGGAACCTTACAGATCATCTAGTTTCAACCCCCTGACACAGTAAGAAATCTGGCAAGGAAGGAAAGAGACCAGCATGGCTGAAACAAGACCCGCTGGTCAAAATAAAAGGCAAAATGGAATGGCAGAGACAGTGGAAGCAGGGACAGATATCCTGGGAAGAGTACAGGGACGTTGCCTGGTTGTGTAGAGGCGAGATCAGGAGGGCCAAGGTGCAGCTGGAGCAAAGAAAAACAAAAAGGGCTTCTACAGATACCTAAATGGGAAAAGGAAGGTCAAAGCAAGCATCCCCCCCTGATGAGCAGCAATGGTGAGCTAGTAACAACAGATGAAGAAAAGGCTGAGGTCCTCAATGACTTTTTTGCCTCAGTTTTTACTGGCAATCTCTCTCCGCACAGCTCTCAAGTTGAATGCCCACGGGACAGGGACCAGGGAGACAAATTCCCTCCCACTGTAAATGAGGACAAAGGTATGTGACTATCTGAGGAACCTTAACACACACAAGTCCGTGGGACCTGATGAGATGCATCGCAGAGTCCTGGGGGAATTGGCTGATGCAGTTGCCAGGCCACTCTCCATAATATTTGAAAGGTCATGGCAGTCAGGTGAAGTCCCTAGTGACTGGAAGAAAGGAAGCATCACACCCGTTTTTAAAAAGGGTAGAAAGGAAGATCCCGGGAACTACCAACCTGTCAGCCTCACCTCTGTGCCTGGGAAGATCATGGAACAGATCCTCCTAGAAGCTATGCTAAGGCACATGGAGGACAAGGAGGTAATTTGAGACAGCCAGCATGGCTTCACCGAGTGCAAGTCTTGCCTGACCAACCTTGGAGCCTTCTGTGATGGAGTGTCTACATCAGTGGAGAAGGAAAGAACTGTGGATATCATCTATCTGGACTTCTGTAAAGCCTTCTTTCTAAATTGGAGAGATATGGATTTAATTGGTGGATAGTCCAGTGGATAATGAATTGGTTGGATGGTCACATCCAGAAGGTAGTGGTCAATGGCTTGATGTCCAGATAGGTTACGAGTGGTGTCCCTCAGGGATTGGTACTGGGAACCAGTGCTGTTTAATATCTTCATCAATGACATAGAAAATGGGATTGAGTGAACCCTCAGCAAGTTTCCAGATAACACCAAGCTGAGTGGTGCATTTGGCACGCCAGAGGGATGGGGTGCCATCCAGAGGGACCTGGACAAGCTTGAGAAGTGGGCCCATGTGAACCTCATGAAGTTCAACAAGGCCAAATGCAAAGTTCTGCACCTGGGTCAGAGGAATCCTCGATATCACTACAGGCTAAGGAGTGATGTAGTTGAGAGCAGCCCTGTGGAGAAGGGCTTGGGGGTACTGGTGGATGAAAAGCTGGACATGAGCTGGCAATGTGTGCTCTCAGCCCAGAAGGCCAACCATATCCTGGGCTGCATCAAAAGAAGTGTGGCCAGCATGATGGAAGGAGGTGATTCTGTCCCTGTAACTCAGCTCTGGTGAGACCCCACCTGGAGTACTGCCTTCAGCTCTGGAGCCCCCAACACAAGAAGGACGTGGTCCTGTTGGAGTGGGTCTACAGCAGGGCCACAGAAGTCATGAGAGAGCTGGAACACCTCTCCTATGAAGAAAGACTGAGAGAGTTGGGGTTGTTCAGCCTGGAGAAGAGGTGGCCTATTGTTGCCTTTCAGTACTTAAAGGAACCTGTAAGAAAGACAGGGATAGTCTGTTTAGCAGGGCCTGTTGCAACAGGACAGGATGTAATGGTTTTAAAATAAACGAGGGTAGATTTAGACTAGATATAAGGAAGAAATTCTTTACACTGAGAGTGGTGAAACACTGGAACAGGTTGCCTAGAGAGGTGATAGAAGCCCCATCCCTGGAAACTTCCAAGGTCAGGCTGGATGGGTCTTTGAGCTGCCTGATCTAGTTGAAGATGTCTCTGTTCACTGCAGGGGGTTTGAACTAGATGACCTTCAAAGGTCCTTTCCAACCAAAAACATTCTTTGATTCTATGATTTTACTCAGAGTTGCCTTTCTGGGTGTCTGATGGCTTCAGATGTAATTTCTTCTCATTGGCTTCAAGACATGGTTTTATGAATCATACAATGTTACAAGTTCCCCTGAAAGCCTAGTTTTCATTGTTACAGTGAGTTAAAACTTTATCCAATGGTTAGATCAAAATATGGTCTAAAATGGAGCAGCATTTTACTTGACCTAATGTGGCTTACTTGGAATGCTCCAAAAAGTTTGACCTTTGCTCACACTATCCTGAAAGTTTGTTATGATGTACGAAGTGATCTATGCTGTTCTGTTTCAGTGACTTGTTATCTTCTGTATTTACCACTCCCTTAACCTTTGGGTCAGTTTGATTTCTTCTCCACATTCAATTTATAAAAAAGTATTAAATAGCTAGGGGCCAACAACTCCACTCTGTGGCAATGCCCTTGGAAATACAACCACAGTGCAGTGATTTCCAGTGAGATCAACAAGGCCTACTCTTGAGACTTTTTAATCCATTTAATGTATACAGTGCTGATTTTGTGTTCTAGTTTATTAGTCAGGATATTGTGCAGTGTGCAGTTGGTTATGCCTTACAGAGATCTAAGTGTGCTGTGTAATACTGTTAACCTTTATCAATCAAAAAAGTAATCTCATAAAAATATCGGATTAGATTGAGATCTGTTATATATGAGCATTTAGATTAGTACTTCATTATACTGCTGAATTTCATGGAGTCCCCTATCAGCTATTCCATTATTTTCTTTGGGATCAACACAGGATGACAAAGTCTGTAATTACTTCAGGTATTGCCCCACTTACCCTTTTCTATGTCTTGGCAGAAGATTATTTTCTTAGTTTGGTCGTCCGAAAATTACCATTAAGTATTGGAAATAAGAGTTTGCTCTCATTGAAAATCCACATCAACGGTTCAGACATCTTTTATATCAGTTCTTTTCTAGCTATTAGTTGAGAGTTATGTGGAATTGCTGAGTCTAGAGTGTTTATGAATTAAATTAATTTAACATAGCTTCTATTTTAACATCCTGTTTTGCTACTAACAGAATGCGTTCATTATAACCACTGTGTGTACACATAATTTACTTTTTACAAGCAGAACATGTAGCAGAAATATTAACTGAAAATCTGTCGCTGTGTTATTAACACTTGACCCTTTGTTATCGAACAATGTCCCAAGATAATTGTTAAGATACTGATCATTTTTAGGATAATAAAAAGAGTCTTCCTTTGGCATTAATTGTGCTGGTCACAGATTCTTCTTATGACTTTCAGCTTTCTTCATTAGTGGTTGTATTTCCCACTGCTTAATTCATATTTGTTGCTACTACCATCCCATTTTCTAAACTCCATATTTCAAGAGTTTTGTTTGTTTTCCTGTATTTCATCTTGTTTCTTAATTAATGCCTCCTCTTGTCTTGCCCGTAGATTTGGAAATTTTATAGTCTCTAGGGAAATGTTTTGAATCACAATCTATTTTTTTTTCATTTGAAATTATTTTTCACGGGAGATACAGCTTGTTTTTGCTTCTGTTTTTCTTAAAATCAGTCCTTAGAAGCACCAAATACATGCTCTTGATATGGACTCTGTTGCCTTTGCACACAATGGGTATAACGAAGCCATGAACTCCTGTACACAAGCAACTGCTTTTTACTTCTGGAATAATTTCCTGTTTCTGTCGAGATGATGTAAACTTCAGAATTTTTTTCCAAGTTGAAGGCAATACTTTTTGAGCCAGGAAGCTGCCATCATAGTTTGTGTGGTGGCTGTAACACTGGCGGTATGTGACTTCCCTTCTGACTTGTGCCTTTGTGGTAATTTACCAGTCCTTGCAGTCAGGATAGACTGAAGAAGCTGCAAATTATATTCTTAGATGAGCAATTTGAGTATCACCCAGTCATGGGTGATTCTCTTTGAACCTTTGAAGATACTGTTATGCCCCAAAGTACCTATTTAACCTTTTGGACAGAGGGTGACTGGCACGTGAGGAGGTTAGGGATCTGTCTCACTCTCTTAGGGTTTACAGATTTAACTTGTTTTAGCTTTTCCCTCTCTTTTAAGAACATAATGTGAAAGAACTGTAGTTCACTCTAGATTTTGGACATTGTGACCAGCATATTTATATTCTGGAATCGAATATTCTTGGAATAACCAGGAGTTATTTCTGCTATAATATAAGCCATGCTTTTGCATTATTTTCTTTCCTTGCTCAGTCATGTCTCTAAAGAATTTTCAGAATTATTGCTGCAGCCACAGAAACAATACCTTTTTTTTTTTTTTTTATATTAGGTGGGCATGAAAGCAAAATCAAGGTTTTAAAGTCCCATCAAGTTCTTTCTCCTTTTACCATTTATCATTTTGCAGCCAGACAGTTTTTGTATGTGCTTAAATAATTGCTCCTCTCTTCCTTGAAGTTCAGTACAATCCCATGTAGTACAGATATCTCCACAGCAATGGTTGTTGCTGTAACTACTTCTTATTGGCAATATTCTTGTAAACTAAAACCTCAGGCTAGGTAAGTGACTTTTTACCGCACTAGATGTAGAAATATTCAATAAATAGCTAATCAGTGCAAGAGGATTTTCAACAGCAGTGCTCCAAAGCAGTGTCCTGAAAAGGAGAGTGGCGTGGTTAGATTAGTAATGATCGTACCAAAAGATATATTGACCCACTTCCACTAACAATCCCTCAGTCACTCCAGCAAGATGAAGCTAGCAATATCGGTAATATTTCCAGCTGAAAACCTGTACTATTAAGCCATGCAGGCTATGTGTTATTGTTTTAGGAAGTGTTCTAATGTAGCTTTGCATTTTTCTTTGCCAGCACTGGCTGCTGAACTACAAAAGTGCAGTGAGTCATTTCAGTGGAAATGAATTCTGATGGCACCCACAAATTCTCTCTCTTCCCCATTGTGTTCAGTGTGAAGCATGTCTTTATTCCTGAGCTATTACAGGAAAGAAAAACATTCTTGAGCTCTTCACGATTGTTATCTTTTATTGTGGCTTTGGATTTTCTAAGGTTTTTTGGTTTTGGTTTGGTTTTTTTTTGTCCTACAGCCTGCACGGCTTCGTTCAAATCTAGATTGAATAAAATCAGTTTAGGTCTTGCAGATTTTGTTAATTGTTCACTAGATACTCCATAGTTTTCTGGTTAGAACAGGTTCCACCTGCTGACAGTCAGTGTCCCCTCTCAGATCATATGGCAACAAGTCTGAAGTCTCCTTGTGAAGGAGTGCCGGTTTTCAGAAACACAAGTTGAAGACTGTATAGACACTCTGATTTAGTAAGTATATTAAGGAGAGCGCCTTACAAAGTGCTGCCTTGACTGTATTAAACACTGGTTCTGCAGCACAAAATACAAATGCAACTCAAGTATTTAAAAGTGAAACAGCAAAAGAAACTAAACAGAACGAGAAGGAATTTAAACAAGTTCCCCATTTCACGTCATTTGTTTCCCAGTGGTTATGCGTTTAGTCAAAAGCTATCTGTCTCTCCCCACTTCTTAGCCCACATATTTTAAAAGAGCACACAGGAAAGGAGTAATATCATACAATATTAGTTCTTTTCTCTAGGAAAAATATTGAAAGAACAGGTTCTTACTTTGCAGGAAATGATGTAAAGTCCATTAGAAAATGAAGTCCTAGAGAAGTAGACTTCTTCATTAAATGGGAGACTATCACCATTCCTAGGGCCTTGTAAAAGCATAAAGGAGTATCTGTTAACAATGATTCTGAAGAGCTGATATGTGATTCGAACAATATGATAGTGCAAATTCAGATCATAAAACTTAGGCCCCCTAGATTGTAATGTTTGCAGTTGAGTTACATGATGTGTCAGCCTGGCTGATTAGATCAACTCTTGACATGGTTGGATCAAACCTTAGATTTAGTTGGCAAGTATGAGAAAGAATTTTTAAGTTTCCTTTCTACTTTTGACCACCTACCGTCCCTTCCCCTTCCTTTAATGTTAGCTGTCAAATGACATTTATTTTTTGAACAATTTTATGGGAAAGGATTATTTCTGTCCAGTAGCGAAGGCTAATAAGAAAGCTTTCAGATGTGTTGATCAAGGCCCATCATGTCAATGCAATACTGGTGCATTCTTCACACAAAAGTGATCAGATTTATTTTCCTCTGAAGGATGAGTAATATATGGTTTGGCAGTCTCAGGCTCTAAGCTAAAAATCCACATTTTAAAAGGATTATTTATTTGCAATTATTTCCTCTTTTACCCCTTCTCAGAAATGTATTTCTCAAATTAAATAAAAATCTGGAATTTGTATTCAGTTTGGTTGCATTTAAAAAAATGTTTTAACGGCTTAATTTAAAATCTACCAATATGCCTACCCATTTACTTATGCTTACACTAACCAAAACCAAATCTTAGTCCTTAGAATAGTCATTGATTATTCCAGGGGGAAGAAAAAAAGTAAAAAGAGAATAGAGATTATCAGGAGGAAGTGGGAGGGGGGAGTGGATGGGAAGAAAAGAAAAACCAGGCAGTTTTGTACCTCTGAGGTCCTACATCTGGAATTGACTGAGAATAAATTGCTTTAAAAATCCTGTGGTATCACATAAAAGCTGGGAAACTGTTTCTGAGGCAATGATGAAAAGCATTTAACTGGAAAAAAAAAAAAGGGAAAAAAGAGACCTCCCTCTGGACTCGTAGTTTTCCAGCAAACTTATGAGATTACTGCAGATGCCTGAAATACAAATTATTCTTAAAAAAATAATATACATATTTGCTGTTTGCCATTTTTTTGATTGATAAGGATTATTCTACACTTATTTAAAGCCACACAGAGGACATATTGCCAAGTCAATTATGTTGTTAGTAAGAATTGCACATCCAGCGTACAATGAATGAATGTCCTCTGGAGACACCACATTTCACGTTTTGATGTAGAAAGCCATGATTTAAATCCAGAATACCAAAGCTAAAACTGAGTGACCAAGGCCTGTTTAAAAATTCCCATTATCTCAGGAAGAGCAATTATTCTCTGATGTAAATTACAGTACTGTCTTGGAATGGCAAAAAGGCTAAACCGAGATCAAAATGCTATTCTAAACTAATCTTCTGAGAAGAGGCAACAAATAATTACCGTAAACAATGTTCAATTATTACATTTGAATAGTACTTTTTATTACAACCTCGTGCAAATATATTTGTTTATCCCAGTAGCATATCCCCGTGTTAGGAGTTTTCTTATTATGCTTCACAAATTTGGAACCATTAAAAAGCAAACGAACTGTTGGGGATCCATGCAGGTAACTACAAATCTGAATATTCATGGCTGCAAGTGTGATTTTTCATTCTGACTTCTGTTGACAATGGAAGATGACATAAAAGGAGGGGTTGATGCTCACAAGTGGAGTGCTTTCTGGGTTTTGTGACTTTACTTCAAAATCCAGAAAGCATATATAGTACTTTAGTTCAGCATCCATAATCCAGCAAGACAGTTTTTGGCGGATCTGTTTTGATAATGGCATTATGCTCCTGTTTGTTCAAACCTGTTTAAAGAGACAGCTATAGGTCAAGGGATGAAATATCCACCATTAAAGCTGAATTCTGGTAGCAGCATATTTTCTTTTATCTCAACTGCTAAAAAGGATCAGTAGAACATGTGATTTAATGAGAATGTGTTGAAGTGCATGTCAGAGGTAAGTCATGTCTAGGGTAAGTGCACGTCTAAGGTACAGAGTTGGCAGACGTGATCGCCAAGCCACTTCCCATTATGGCTAACTGGGGAGGTCCCAATGGACTGGAGGGTAGCAAATGTAACACCCATCTGCAAGAAAGGCAGAAAGGAAGACCTGGGAAACTATAGACCTGTCAGTCTGACCTCAGTACCAGGGAAGGTCATGGAGCAGATCATCTTGAGTGCCATTACAGGCCATATAAAGGACAACCAGGGGATCAGGCCTAGTTAGCACGGGTTTATAAAAGGCAGGTCCTGCCTGATGAACCTAATCTCCTTCTATGACAAAATGACCTGACTATTGGATGAGGGAAAGGCTGTGGATGTTGTCTACCTAGACTTTTGAAAAGCTTTGGACACTGTTCCTCGTAGAATTCTCATGGAAAAACTGGCTGCTCATGGCCTGGATGAGCATACGATCTGCTGGACCAAGCACTGGCTGAATGGATGGACCCAAAGAGTGGTGGTCAATGGAGTTAGATCTAGCTGGCGGCCAGTCACAGCAGTGTTCCTCAGGGCTCAGTGTTGGGACAATTTCTGTTTAACATCTGTATTGATGATCTTGATAAGGACATAGAGTGTATCATCAGTAAGTTTGCAGATGACACCAAGTTAAGTGGGAGTGTTGATCTGCGTGAGGATAGGGAGGCTCTACAGAGAGACTTGGATAGATTGGATCGATGGGCCAGTGATAACAGCATGAGCTTCAACAAGGCCAAGTGCCAGGTCCTGCACCTGGGCCACAACAACCCCATGTAACACTGAAGGCTTGGGGAAGTGTGGCTGGAAAGCTGTCTGGCAGAAAAGGACCTGGGGGTTCTAATTGACAAGCAGCTGAACATGAGCCAGCAGTGTGCCCAGGTGGCCAAGAAAGCCACTGGCATCCTGGCTTGTATTAGAAATAGTGTGACCAGCAGAAGTAGGGAGGTGATTGTACCTCTGGAAGTGATTGTACTTCTGTACTCTACACTGGTGAGGATGTACCCTGAATACTGTGTTCAGTTTTGGGCCCATCACTACAAGAAGGATATTGATGTAGTGGAGTGGGTCTAAAAAGGGCAACGAAGCTGACGAAAGGTCTAGAGAACAAGCCTTATGAGGAGCGGATGAAGGAACTGGGGTTGTTTAGCCTAGAAGAAAGAAGGCTAAGGGGAGACCTTAAGGAGTTTGTAATGAGGTGGAGGTCAGTCTGTTCCCCCAAGTAACAAAGTGGTAGGACAAGAGGAAATAGTCTTAAATTGCACCAAAGGAGGTTTAGGTTAGATATTATGACTTTTTTTCACTGAAAGGGTTGTAAAGCATTTGAACAGGCTGCTTGTTACCATTCCTGGAGTTATTTAAAAAATCTATGGATGTGGTGTTGAGGGACATGGTTTAATGGTGACCCGGCAGTGCTGGGTTAATGGTTGAATTTGGTGATCTTAAAGGTCTCTTGCAACCAAAATGAGTCTATGAGTCTAACATGAGTCAGATTTGTGTAGTGTGTCCCAAGAAATGGTTTTAGCACCCGTTTCTAATGGCCATAGATCAGACTCCAGCCTTGTGATATGTAATGGTAGTCATATTCCTAGAATTTTAAATGAAACTGGCAAAGTGAATGACCTTGAGTTGCTGGAATTTGCACTCCACATTTTTTAGGTATTGAAGGGTGATAAAAGCCAAAGGTGAAAGTAGAATTAAAAAGTTGGATGACATCTGTTCTCGGAAAAATACAAAACTGTGGTCTCTTTTTTTCTTGAGCTCAGATGAATGACACTGACAATAGATATAGGAAGATTTATTTTTCTCTCTAACTGCTGTTTTTCTATTTTGACTATTTTTATCTCCAGAGGATCTCAAAACCAAAGCAAAATTGTAAAATTTCACGTGGAATTGAGTGAAAGCAGTATATCCTTCATTAGTACTTAAGCAAGTTCATTATTAGTTTGTCTGGGAAGTTGCTGAATCTTGACCGAATTTCAAGTTCATTAAATAGGGCTCACAGGTACCTTCCAAGGCAGTTCCACTGGTAATGACTTTTAGTCTTCACCACCCTGAGCTGAATGAAAACCAATAATGCAGCAATTTAAAGAGGAAAGGTTTACGTGCCCCTTAAAAACCATGAGTGTTCATTCTCCGTAAACTTGATTTTAAGGTGGATTTTAAAAATAGAGCCTTTAAACATCATAAAAAATGAGTCCACACCTTCTTTTTTTTTTTTTTTTTTTTTAGTGTGGTTTTATTTTATTAAAAATTTATTATTTTATTATTTGGTTCTGAGTGGAGGCTTTTACTCTTTTGGCTTTTGATATACTTTTAAAATCTAGTTAAGTGTAACCCCCCGTTCCCTTTTTTGCTTTCAAATATTCTCTAAAGAAAATGTCATCCTGTAACATGACTACAGTGTGAACTTACAGTACAGGTTCATTAGGCCTCTCAAATACTGTGTCAGATTATAGGGATAAGGTGCTGAGTCTTTTTAGCTCAAATGGATGGATTTGCTTTTTTTGACTTTGGAAATGAGTAGAGGAAAATAAGTAAGGGGAAGTGTAAAGATTAAAATCTCTGGGAATGATTGGGATAGAAAAGAGGAATGAAGCATACTAGCAACCTTGGGGTCTTGGTTATGGCTGCAGCTCTGCAAGACTTGACATCTTTCCCTAGATGTTCCAGTGACCATGGGCAAGGTAATTCACAGCATTTTTTCTCTGTTATCTATCAGATCTTGATCATCTGTTCTCTAATGAAAAATACTATTCATGGACATTTTCGAAGTGCAAAACATAAAAACCCTCCATACATTTGTGTAGAATGGATGGATGGTCAAACAGAGTCATTTGGGTTACCCCACTTTTCCTGAAGGCACTGGTCAGATGCTATAGAGTACTTTCTAATGTTTCTGTTTTCTCCTACTCCTCTCTTGCACTATTCCTGGCACAAAATCTGTTACATTTCCTGGGACTGAACAATCCTGAGGCACAGAACAAGAGAAAATGTGGTTTTCTAAACTATCCATCCAGATGAGCAGAAAAACCAGCAGCTCCCAAAGTACTGTCAATACAGAAGAGAGGTCAAGTTAGCAGTATCTTGTCATTCAGAGCTCGAGCCTGAAGAGCGGGAAGGAAACACAGCAGTGTTATTCATAAAATGAGGTACCTCCACAGGACGTACCACTGCAGTTTTGGCAGTCCTCCTTTTCTGTCAGCAAAGCAGTTAGCAATGCTAATATTTGATCCATCATCTGTGGTTATGCAAGTTAATGGCCCGGACAAACAGTAAGGACTCAGTTGCTGGTTTAGGCTTTCTGCTGCAGGCATTGTATTAGTCACAACTGATTTTGAAGATTTCCGTTATAGCCTGTGAAATGTAAAAATTTCTTTAGAGGTGAGAAAAGGCCTTGTCTACATAAGAACATGGCACAGACTTCACTAAATCAGCTCTCCTGGCTACAGCATAGCAGAAAATTGCACATCAGCTTCGTTCCTATCATGTGGTAATCAGACCCCGTTTCCAAACTGGCTCAGAGATGTACAAAGGAAAGATGATAATAGGTGTTTCATCTAGGATAGAAACATATTGAATTTTCTACTTTTCCAAGCTTTGTGTGTTTGAGTATGATACGATGTCTGAGTCAATTTGTTTACCTTCTAGCACTGCTCCCATAGCATCTGGTATTTTGAATACAGAGATCCCTTCATGCCAACAGACTGTATAGTAGGATATAAATATTAACCAGACTAGTAACATGTATTTTCCTCTCCTGTTCTCAGTAACACAGTGGAATTAAAAAAGACAGCTTTAAATGGCATGTCCCTACTAACTTATTTCTGTTCTGCTTTGTATTCATAATTCTTCTGCAGTTGCACCTGCTCTGGTGCAGTATTCTGTCAGGAAAGTAATATTAACCAATTGCTTCATCTCTCTGCATAGTAAGTAGAATTAAAAGAGTGATGCTATGGTAACGAGTTAAGGAATTCCCTATTCTGGAAAGTAGCAATGTAATTATAAGGTGGCAGACAGAAATAACTGTTTCTAAAAATACAGTACCTATCTCTCATCATTTTGTAAAATCCACTCCAGTGTTTTCTTCATGCTGCAGGACTTGGCAGATGTTAAACTCTGGAGCTTCAGTGGATTCGAATAAAACATGTCAGTTTTGGGTCAGTGACAGCACAAACATGTGCCAAATGGATAAGAATTTGCATTATTTCAAAGTCAATAATACAAATCCTATTTGCTTCAGGAGGGTAGTGGCCTCCTCTTCAGGTAATTTGTAAATAAGAAAATTCAAGGCTTGGTGGAATCTGTCATCAGGTCCTTTCTTCTTTCTTATCCACTTTCACTGGCTGTGCAAGGGCCTTTCCGCAGCTTTATCATGGCTTTAGCTGTAAGCTACAGTACTTGGATTCAGCTGCAACGTAGATGTCAAACCTGAGGACATGCTAGTTTTTCTGGTTTTTTTCAAGCACAGAAATGTCTTCAACTGCATTTTGTGATTACTAAGCCTGGCAGTTTTGCATGCTTCATATGCTGTCCTGTTACACCTTGCATGGAGGGCAAAGGAGCAGGAACATGACTGGAAAGCCACAGTGGCCCTTCCCCTGGTATTTTCTGCCTTTTGGCCTCCGTTCCCAAAATACAGTAGACTGTCAGGAAGGAAAATTTTCTTTGATGGGCCCTTCCTGTATTTAAAATTGTATTTCTGAGGAAAGCCCTTCCGTTAGATTGCTTGTTTGAATGTATATTGTGTCATGAACTAATTTTTGGCACATGTAGGATGCTCAGTTAAAGGGCATATCAGTCCATAACTTACAGCTATTTATGGTTATTTCATACATTTTCTTCAATGAGATTACACAGACAAGATGAAAACCTTTGGGGAAAGCATATCTTTCACAGCTTAGAAGAATCTGGAATATCTTTCCTATTTATTTGAACCAGACTACTAAATCCAAACTTCCAAGACAGTGGGATTCACCAGAGTTTAAAAGAAACTTTTTCTCACCCTTTGAACTTTCTGACATCCAGACTGTGACAAGTCACGGAGAGCAGAATCTCAGCTTCTGTTTTGCTGGGGTTTTTGAGGGGTTTGTTTTTGTCGTTGTTTTGTGCTTTTTTTTTTTTCCAGAAATCACAAAGGATCTATCACACTGTTTCAACCTTTGGTATTCGCTTTTGTACTATCAGGCAAAGCCTGTTTCAGTAAGTCCGTAAGAATGGGAAAACTTTATTTCAGATAAATAGTTTCTATTTCCTAATGCAGAATCCGTTCCTTGATGATGGATTTTTAGAATTGATGCTAATTTTAGGCAAATAATCTCTAAAAAGTAAATGACTGTCCATTATAGACTTTTAAATAAAGTACTAAATATATTGCTTAGATTCTTGATATATGCTTCTGAATAATTATCCCCTAGGCATTCTTTTCATGTTTGCAACCTTGCTTTATTTTTGATACAGAATATAAATATTTATACTTCACCTGAAATAGAAAATAGCTAAATTTCCTCTGATGCTATAAAACAAGTTCCAATCAATCTCATTAATTGTTTCATTCAAGCCCTTGAACTACCCAGATATTATTTCTATACTTTATTGCATTATTATTTTGGTAGAATTAAAGCCAGCAGGGTCACTTTAAAACCATAAGATTTAAATACAATTCCAATAGTGAACAGCAAATCACTTTTTTCTTTTTTGGTGAGGACCAGTCAGAAATATGGGCTTTTTGAAAATAACAACATTTTATATATATCTGGAAATACTCACCCAAAATGATCTTGAAGGAACTTTTAAGGTAGCAATATATGTAAATAATAGAAAAGGATTATAATGTTCTTCACTCACTTTAGGCAAGTAATTGGAGAACTTCCAGGAGAGATGAAGTCATTTTTCCACTCTCCTCAGAACCTATCAGGCCACACCTGAAATACTATGTCCAGTGTTGGTCCCCGCTATATAAAAAAAGCTGTGACAGGCTGGGGTGCATCCAAAGAAGGGCCACAAACATGATAAAAGAACTGGGAGGCTGCCATACAAGGAAAGGCTGAGACAACTGGGTTTGTTCAGCCTTGAGAAAAGAAGGCTTAGGGGAGACCTAAGCCATGTTCCAGTATTTAAAGGGTGGTTACAAAGAAGACGGAGACTCCCTTTTTACAAGGAGTCACGTGGAAGGAATGAGGAGTAACGGGTAGAGGTTACTGCTAGGGATTTTCCAGTTGAGTACAAGAGGAAAATTTTTAACAATGTGAACAACCATCCATTGGAATAATCTCTCCAGGGAAATGGTGGCTTCCCCAACATTGGTTGCCTTTAAGATTCAACTGGACAGAGTGCTGGGCCTGCTTATCTGGACCATGCTTTTGCCAGCAAAGGTTGGATCAGATGATCCCTGAGGTCCCTCCCAACCTGCTATTCTATGTTTCTATGAACGTTAATGATTTCTGTAGCATATGATCAGATTTTGTGTATTAATGGAAAAGCCCTTCCAGCAGTGTTGAGAGAATTTTAATGACTCTGAATAGCTGAGACCTTTCAGTATCACTATGTCCTTAACCTCATACCCTAATAACAGTTCCACTCAGCTGGTAATAAGTCCACACCAAAGCGCTCATCACAACACTCCTAAACTCTTGGAAGTTCAGACCTCACCTGAATGACTTTGTTGCAGACCCACCTTTAATAGCAACTCAAGGGAAGGACCCTGACTGTAGTGGCTTGGATCTCACATCTAACCAATGACCCAAGCTAACCTCAGTTAGCTTGTGAAATCTTGCAAGGTCACAGTCCAAGATAAAGGAATAAGAAAACTGGAGAGGCAAGTTAAAAAAGGTAGCTTGTTCTTTTGGGGTCAGCCTCAGCATAAAAGGTTAACTCTGCTGGTCTGCTTGTAGCATTGATAACTTTGAAAGAAATGTTGATAGAGTGAGACTACTGTGAGGAGAGATCTTTTGTGTTACCCTGCACCTGTGCTGGAGTTAATACTAATTCCAGTCTGACAGAAGTTATTCTGAAGATTTCATGTGGACTAAACTGGCTGGCTGCCACCCACGGTGGTTATTAAGCAGAACTCTGCAATTTGTTTCTTTATCTCAGGCTGCGTGTGCTCAATCTTTCCCTGAGCTGTTGTCGTCAATTTGTGTACGTGAATATATTGCGGCCTCAGGACCACTAATGCACAACGCCATGGTGTAAGTTTTTGTCTTGTCGAATACTTCATAATTCACCAGCGCTTGTACCTAGCTAGTGAATTTCAAAGACAGTACATCATGTTGTGCCTTAGGACACTGAATCCTTTCTTCAGGTTTATAAGTGAATACTGCTCTGATGTCACACGGACACTGAAATATCTCTTGGGTTCAGGCCTCATTCATCTCCCTTTATGTTATCTCAGTGCAGCCCTGTGAAATAAATAAAAAAAAAAAAAAAAGAAGTGGTATAATTGCACTTGATGCTTTACTACTTGTGACAGGGTATTCAGACTTCAGATGGAAAGGTCCCCGTGATGTGCAGAAAATCAGCAGGCTCAGGCAAGAGGCGGGCGTCCTCACCTCTGGGCAGAAAGGCTGCAGGGTTTCCTTCTGCTTGGCACAGTTAGGATCCAGCTCTTCTGTCATCTAGTGTCCCCTGCTGAAAGCCAAGTGAGTAATAAGTCAGTGAGTGGTGTCAAACATTTTGAACAAAAATCCTTTGTTGACTATTTTCGTTTCTGAAGCTTAATTTTTGTATTATCTTTTCAAAGGGTTCTTATTTGGTCAGTAGAAGGAAAGGGAATTTGCTGACTCACATGGCTAAAGCTTTTCACTCTTAACCATCATGTGATGCTACCCTATCATTTTCAAAGGCAAAAAACTGCTCTTTCAGAAAAAGCTGTAACTTCAAAAAACTGTGACCTCAAAGACAAGTGCTTGCTGACAGGGATAACAGTAGTACCATGATCAGGACAAGTGATTCCCTCAGATGAAATAAAAGCAACAGAAATGAAGCTTTCTGCTTGCTGTCAGAACAATGCCAACAGCACCAGCCTTTCCAGAGCATTGCTCTGTGCAAACAAGGAAGAAGAAAACAAATCTCTGTCTTCAAATTCTGAAGTTGCTTTTGAAAATACTTGGGAGAAAGCTAGGACTGAGCAGCTCCAGGCTTTCCTTTGGTCCAGATGGCCTGATAAAGTGATATGGTTGGATGGATGCGAATGAGCATTTCTGAAAGGCTTGGGAATTATGTGCTCTTATGACTCGAGATAAAGCTGATTTTTAATGTTTTAGCTAGACAAATTTATCTACTTCAAGGTAACACATAACCGGTGCTAATTAAGCAATATCTTGTCTCCTGATCTGCAGGCAATTGTCTACAGCAGTTCTGCTGAGCTTGCAGTTTGAGGGGGAGATAATATTTTCCATTAACTGCTACCTGGGAATGACATTGAAACTTTAGAAAACATTTTAAATTAATTATTGTTTTGGATCTTGCTTCTTCCCTACCACTAAATAAAAATGCACTTTCTGACACTAGAGAAAAAAGGATGTGCACATGTATCTGTGGCAGACGTCCCAGAAATCAACAATAAAATAAAAGATTCAAGGTGCTCATTTGGTTTAGAGACATCCCAGATCGTGGGGGAAAAAAGCTTGGGGCCTAGTTTTGCCAGATGCTAAGGGTGTTTCAGCTTTCAGTGAAGTCAAAAGGAGTCAGAGAAGCTCAGTCCCAATGGCTTTGATCTCTGGAAACTTTGGCCATTGGCCCATTCTTAAAGGATGATTATTGGTTTTGCCATTCCATCACCTTTTTCCTTCCCCTCTTCCCTTTCCTAAGCTTCAATTTTTTAGCCTGGCTCAGTCAGGCAGCCAGTCCTACCAGCAAGAGGGAATGGAGGTTTTGTTAGCTCCAGGCAGTGTCACCAGGAATTTCAGCTGAGGGGAGCGTGTTATCCCTCATGAACTTGGTTTTAGTGTGAATGAAAAGGCACTTATTATCTGACTGCTTTGCAGTCATGCCTAGGTCACCCATCTTGAATGACTCGAAGAGTGGTGTCCTCTTAAAAAGGGTGGGTTGTAATACATTGAACATCAATAATACCTTGAGAATAAAGTGACACCACCCTCTCCCATGTTCCTGCCAATACCTTACATGGGTTATGTACTACTCAAACAGAATGTTAAGGCGGAGATGCCTAAGATGTACAATGACATTTTAACAGCTTTCTGGGGAAATTTAATTTCATATTTCTTCATGTTCTCTCTTATAAACTACCATTGCAGGAACAGAGAGAGGATGGTTTACATTTATGGAAGGTGCCATATGCAGAGAAGAAATATGATGTTCAGTACAGTACAGGAAAAGAAGAGAAAGCAAGAAAAATAGGCTCTATTGCTCTAGCTATAAGACACTATGTATTTCAATTCAAGCCTCTGTCGTCTCATGTGCTGAATCCTCCCTGATGGGTTGTTCTGTAATTTTCTTCTCTCTAACAGCCATTTTTCTTATCAATGCATCACTTCAGAATGAAGGCAGTAGAGATTTTAGCTAACATTTGGGTTGCATGATAGTGTAAATCTGCCCTTGCAGATCCTAGCACTAGATTAAAAAATACTATGGTCCTGTGGCATAGAGTCCTGATCTGCCTCCCTCTTCTTGTTCAATTACATTTAAAAAACATTGGCAGGTGAACCTGGAGGCTTTATGGCAGATCAGCCTTGCCTGTACCACTCCTGTCTCCCACCAGGCTGGCACCATCTGCTCTCTTGAGCCAGTTCAAATCCAGTATAAAGCTGACATAAGCTGCATCTTGTGTGAGCTGGCTTATTTGGCAGAATTTGGCAATTATTAGGCATGTCATCTATGCAGCCACGCTTAAGCGAGACTAAGCTTGTGTACTACTTTGTTAGCACAAAGATCTGACATAGTTGGGCGTGGAGAAAGGACAAAAGCTGTGAAACAGGGTGTGTTCAGAAGGATCTCTGCTTCTTGCACTGGTTTATCAAAACCTGCTTCTTCTCTGTGCAGAACCCCTAACCATATAAGATTATCTTTCTTTTGGTGAATGATTCTTCTTTTGTATTATAGACTTCTGATGCCACAAAAGTGGCATAGAGACATGAACTCAACTGTCAGCTTCTTCTGTGATGTAACTGGTTTAAAAGAAAACGGTGCTCATCGTTAAGGCCTTGTTGGCTAATATATAGATATGTTTAAACAATTTATAGTGGAGCTAAAGGGCTTTCATCTGAGATGAAAGATGTACAGCTTTTGGTTCAGAAACTTGTCCAAGTAGACAAAATTATAACAGACTTTTATGCTGTATTTCCATTTCTGTTCTTGATATAAGCTATTAACAAATGCCACTATGTGCTGGAGACTTCTCAAAACAGTGCTTCATACTTCTGTTCTTTGCATATTAATGTATGGGCATGTGTTTACTAATACAATGCATTTTCAGTCCAATGTTAATTTAATCAGTGTCATATTTGTCAATAACACATACCTAAAATGCTAATAAAGACAAATCAGTGTAATTACAGGAAAGCAGAGTTATAAAGGAGTCACTCACAGTTTCCAAATAAGAGTTATGATAGCAAATCAGGCACAAGGTCTGAAGACCTTGCTTTGTAGTTGAAGGTGATATACTGCCTCATATGCATTTGTGAGGAGTAGTGCCTTAAACTGGACAGCAGGTTATTCAAATTAATAACCCTGTGTTGGCTTTTGTGACTTGCCCATGGTTGCCTATCGGCTCACTGCAAAACAAGGAGCAAAGCTGACTCTCAGCTACGTGTTTTAGTCTCTTACACAAATATATCGCTACACAGTTTGAGGTCAAATGTGGGAAATGTTAGGTCAGTGCATCACTACTAGTTACCCAGGTAGTCAGAGGTCTTTTCAGAGCATGCTAAGAAACATGCTGTGGTGGTTTAGTAAAGCTGCGGTGGTTCGGACCCTGCCAGCAGCTGAGCCACGTGGCTGCTGCCGCTGCCGCCCCCCGATGAACAAAAAGAGTTTTAAAATACCTTTTTGAGTTGAGACAAGGAGAGTTTAATACAGTGTCACATAAGAAACAATCACAGTAATAACAGCAATAAGAACAGTAAGAAATGCAATGTACAAAAATAAGCAATACCGTGTGGACAAACAGACAAACCTCAGTGGATCGGCCGCAGACCGCGAGTCAAACCCGCAGGACAATGATGTCAGCATGGTATGAAATAGCCCGGCTGCGCCAAATTAACCCTGTCCTGGCCGAACCAGGACACATGCTAAGTCAGTTCCTTTCATATTTGCAAGATGTAAAGGGGCAGCCTGGGCTTCTCACTTCTCATGTAATAGGGGCCAAGGGTTCATTTTATAGAGCCAAGAGGTAGCAGCTTTTCTTTTGCTGAATAATTTCTCTTCTGCAATCAGAATTTGGAGGTTTGTATTTTCCAGTTACATTTAGAGAAGGACATCATAGGAACCTGTTTCATAATTTAAGGTTGCATTTTCAAGTTTAATCTGACTTTACCAGAAAACACTCTTATTTCATACCTTTGTGCTCTTCACTCCAGAAGTCATTATATGAAAATGATCTTTAGTTATAGCTGTTTCTCTAATGTGCTCTAAAAAAATCACCAAATCAAAGCAAAAGTAGTGAAAAAAAAAGGCAACTACCAGAGCAACCAATCAAGTAAAGCTTTCAGCTGAAAAGCTGTTCATGCTGTCATCATTTCAGCATAAAACTAACTGTAAAAATTATTTTTTCAAGATCATGTTCCGAAAAGATCAGATTCTGGGTGTGCTTCAAAAAAATAACAAATGAAGACCTTGTTTGGTTTTATACGTATTTCACAGAGCTTCTAAAGTTAAATAATTAATAATGGCTAACTACTATGCAGTGTAATCCTGACTAGCTCATTGTTCTGCATTTTTATTACATTTTAATATGTTCTACAGCTTCTTTCTTGATGCTCTGTGTGCTTTTCTTACACTGCTTAGCCAAGAAAATTAAATAGGCTAGATGAAAGAGTATGGTTTTGCTAATTTGTGCCATAAATATTTTAAAACTTTCACAGTAAGTTTTGGTACCTGTTGCACTTTTATCTGAAAATCAGATACCTCTTTTTAAACAATACATTAGCACTTCTTCCTAGCACTTTGTGCTAGAAGAGCAGTGCATTAGTTGTTCTTTTTGCTGGCCTGTTGTAATGTAATGAGGAGGCACATTATCTGTGCCCATGCACGGATGGTGTTAACAAGTGAATTAATACTGTCAAAATTTTCTTAGTTCCAGGTGAAGATGAGGGAACTTCACATCTTGTGTTTTTTTTTTTATATAGCTCAACAGGAAATTTACGTTTTCTTGAGAAAACTATAGTGATATCATGATACCAGATATTTTGCACTGAATTGTGAACTCCACACATGCCCAGGTGCATTGAAACCTTGCCTCACCAAGCCAAAAGTGAGTGTGACTTTGCCAAGCAGATGAATGTAACTTTAAACAGTATTTGACTAGTTCTCTCTAATACTCTACTGTCATTAAATAGGCTCCAGTAAAGAACAAATTCAATTTCCTTCTTTTATCTTTTCATTGCATTTGGAAGTAAAATACAGAGAATGAGTTATGGATGTGACATAAGCTGTAGAAAATCATAGAATGATGTGGTAAGTTGGAAGCATCCACCAGAGCTCCACTGACATGCTGGTTCTTGAGGAATACTGGTTTTAAAATCAGTGATGCTAAACAGGGTATGTTCAAGAGAGTAGTCAATCTCACATTTGTTATGCCTCCATCTAAGAGCACATGTGGGCTTCTAACACTACGGACTGTCACTGCTCCAAGTTATGTGCAACAGCATCCCAGTTCAGGACTAGATACAGGAAGATCTTTATCTCCTGCAGTTGCTTGCTGCAAACCATTGGCTGTGTTCTGTCCTCATTTGTTTTCTATCTGCACTGTTGTACATGACAGCTAATGGAGGAAGTTCTGGTGAAGACTAAAGCATCAGGTTCCATTAGGTATGCATGATCTTAGCTCTCCTGCATCAAAGTAACCCCCCAAAATTGATCAAATTTGATTATATTTTGACACAGAAAAATATGCAAAGATGCTAAACAAAGATAGCGGTTTCCTTTAACATACTCTTTTAACCTGCATATTTTCTGATGTGCTTTAATTTGTTTCATTAATTTGTATTTGTATGTGGAGAAATCCAAGATTATCTGCATTGAAAGATGTATCCTGATATCTGATGTGAACATTTACTTTGCAGTAATGCAATGATTTACCCAAAAAGTAAAGTAACTGGTGATAAACTTGATTTCTAGTAAGACAAGGCAATGGAATTTTACATCTCAAAATTTTCAGTGATTAAAAACCATTCAAAACTTGATATGATAATGAGCTGTTCAAATATTATCCCAAAATCTCTTTTCACTTTTCATCCAAGTAATTTACAAAATCATGAATTGCAAAGCTATGTAACCTATTTCCAGTCATAGGTTCCAAGAAGACATCACAAGACTTCAGTGCTTTTAAAATCCATTTTTTTAGATACATTACTCTTATATCTGCTGAAAGTCAGAAGAAAGTTTCTGGATCCTGTCAGAAAGGAATGGGTAGATTTTTGGAAGGAATGTGATTCCCTGGCTACATCATGTTCATTCAAAGTCAGCAGGAGTTAAAAAAGAGTTCAAGTCAGCTGTAAAACCTCTGTGAGCATGGATGGAGTTTTATGAACCCATAAAGCTTCAAACCTGAGGCTCAGCTTCAGAGTGCTTGATGTGCTTCAGTCTTTTCTGCTTAATTGCTTTGGAAGAACACATCAACATTTCTGTTCCTTATAAACCTAATTCCTAGAACCTTTCTACAAAGTATTCCTCCATGCATTGAAGATCTGCCAATATTGCCTTTCTTTTGTCCTGCAGAAAATACAGTTTAGGAGACAAAGATGACAGCGGTATGAACAGATTGGAAGGTAGTCTGCTGTCATTATACAACCTGTTCTAAGTCTACAGAATCACTGGAATGTTTACAGGCAGCCATTGCATTGGCACTCACTTTGAACTGTGTCAAGGTTTAGGGTCAGGGCCATCCACTAGACCTATAACAGATGCTCTCTGTTAACCCCTCTCCCTCCCCAAAGAGGAAGAGAAAGGGCATACAAGAGATAAACTTATGGCTTAGAAAACTAAACCAGCTTTAATGAAAATAATAATAATAAAAATTTAAAAATGGAATATATACAATTATATACAAAACCAACATGGAACCCAATGCCCCTGACATCCGGGGGTGCATCACACAAGCATTGGCAGTGACCTTGGTCTACACACCAATCCCTGGTAGTAACTCTAAACATCAAGCGTTATCACTGCTAGAAGCAGTTACTGCAAAAATATGTCATTAACTTCAGAAAGTGCAGTTAGTTAGAAGAAACTCAAAAGTAAAATCACTGAACAGAGTTAGTTCTGTTCTAACTGAAACCAGGACAAACCATTTATCTGGGGCAGAATTGGTCCCCTCTATTTACCTCCTACAAACAGATAGCTAGAGAAGGCAAAATGCTGAAGACTCTGTTCCTACTTTTAGTTCCTTCACTTCTATGTTAGCCGACTACATCTTTAGTTCCTTGACCTCTTTGCTCATGAGGTTTACTATGCGGTAACTTTCCTGTGCAGATAAATCCTAAATTCCTACATTTGAAATGTACAGAAAGTTCATTTTCACTGCTGTCCATAAAACTGGCAGGAATGGTACTATCTGAGATCACCTCAGACAAATACTATGTGTTATTGATATGCTGCCTATCTTATACTAGAATTGGGTGCTTTATCTGTTCATAAAAAATTTTGAACCAGGGAAAAAAAAGTGATGTGGTTGGAGACATATGTTGGCTGCTGTGCAGCTAAGAAGTTAATTAACAGTTGAAGTTACAGTAACTGTTGCTCCTGGCTTAAGTATGGCTTACTTATTTCTTCAAAGGAAACACCAGGTATGCTATGCCTTTTTCCTTGCTGTTGCTAGCAGCATACACCACATCTTGCTAATCTATCTGACTACTGTAAAATTCTGAGGACAATGAGATCCAAAGCATTGATTCAAAAGCCATATACATTTTGTAATCTCTAGGCAATGTAACTTTTAGTAATTCCAACAATTAACTTCAAAGTAGTCTTTGGCAAGAGTTCTAGATAAACATGAACGTCTTTAGTTTTACGTTAATTTAGAATGCAAAAAAAAGGAGGTTGAATCAACTTTTACTTTATTGAAGTTTAAAATTTGTCTCAGCAGAGAATCAAACCTAGGTAAGTTCATTTGTATAGAACATTATTTCTAACCTATATTTTAGGCATCAAGACTAGGTGTTCTGAATCACCTTTGCTGGAGACTGCTTATCTCCTTCCCCTGATACAGAAATGTTAGTTTTCCACTACGCCTGAGGTAAGCGTCTATCTTCTGTTGGATATTTGGTTCAGTGAACACAAAACAACACTAAAAATTCCACTTCCAGTGGAAAATTTCAGAAGCTTCTAATTAAGGAGAAGTGTTATTGACATTACTGATAATATTTTTTAAAAAAATCATAGATGGACTTGCAAACCTTTGTGAGTGTGTAACTATGTTTTTGATATTGCATAGTTACAAGAGAGATGGCTGATCCTGATGTATTACTGTTCTGTTTGATGTAATTGGTGAAAAGGGATTTAAGAATTTCTGAGTTGGGAAATCACTCTGGATTTAATAATTCACCTATAATTTAGATATCGGTGTAATACGACGTTTTTGCTCTCTGTTGACTCTAGTTCACAGATATAGGGGTGACAAACATTGATAGTGTCATTATTGCCTATTAATGTAGTGCATTAACGTGTTCTCGTAGTCATTAACTTTACAAGGAAATATTGATTCTTATGGAAAAACACTTCAAGTTCAAAATAAAGAAATGAAGACATGTCTCCAGGAATGATCTATGCACTGCATATGCATTTAGATCTTATCATCATTGCTGTTCATAAGATTGCTTGCTTATAGTACAAATTCTAATAGAATAATCAAAATGCATTGTATTCAATTCTCATTTGATATTTGTTGCTTTTATAATTTTAATGCTATTATGTGGGGAAATATTTTCCCTGTGATCAGAATCTTCTTGTAGTAAGATGGGGAAGTGACTTTTGCTTATCCATGGCATACCTATAAGTTCTGAATATGATTCCTCCAGTTTGTGAGGCCTGTTTCATTGTTTATACACATTTCTAATTGTTCTAAAGAGCTCAGAAGCATGTGCATTCATACCTATTTTGGGTATAAATGAGGTAAAAACATTTTGTTCTGTAACTACCCTGGGTTAGTATACAAATCAAGTACATAGTGGCTATGCTTTCATTTCAGTATTCAAGTGAGCATGTCCGGCTGATTGTCAACAATATAAGTATTCTCAGACTCTTTTCAGGGCTTTCATCGATTGCGAATACAAAAGAAATTTCTGTGAACTTGGAGGCTGGCTTTTATTCTACCTCCACAGCCCTGTGTGTCTGACTTGTCTCTTCTGGTTCCATCACATTCACCAGTGATAGTGAATCCGTAAGATAGATGTGAAATGTCGTGGGGTTTTATTTTTGTGTTGAGTTTTTATGATTTGGGGACATTTGAGACTGTAAAATTTGCTTTTTAATTTTGTTCCTTTCTTCTGGAAATGCTCAAGCCAATGATCTTCATGTGTGTTTGCAGATTTTCCAGGTTAACGACACTAGTACTCTACATGAATGCACGCAGCAGGGGCAACAAACAGGAGGGTTTGGAAGCCACAGTGCTGACAGAAAGCTATGACCTGGTTGCCACTACTGAAACTTTGTGTAACTGATCCTATGACGGAAGTGTGGCTGTTGATGGCTACACACTGTTCAGAAGGGACAGGTTAGGTAGGAGGGGTGGAGGCGTTGCTCTTTATGTCAAGAAATGGATAGAGTATGAACAGCTGTCCTTGAAGAAAAGCCACGAGCAGATTGAAAGCTTATGGGTAAGAATTAGAGACTGAGGCAACAAAGGAACCCTTGTGGTTGGTGTCTACTGCAGGCTGCCTGATCAAGGGCAGCCTACTGATGAAGCCTTCTTACTCCAGCTACAGGAGGCTTTGTGCTACAGGCTTTTGTCCTGCTAGAGGACTTCAACCAGCCTGATATCTGCTGGAAAAGTGGCATAGAGAGCAGTAGACAATCCCAGAGACTCCTGGAATGCATGCAGGATAACTTCTTAAGCCAGGTAATAGACAGCTCTGCCAGAGAGAATATGATACTGGACCTGACAGTGACCAATACAAGTGAGCTAACTGCTGACATCCAGCCTGAGCTGCAGTGATCACGCACTAGTGAGGTTCACAATCCTGAGGGATATGGGTCAGGTGAAGAGTAAAGTCAGCACCCTGAATTTTAGGAAAGCAAAATTCCAGCTCTTCAAGGAGTTAGTCAGCCCTGGGAAGTGGCCCTCAGGGACAAGGGAGCAGAACAGAGCTGGCAGATCTTTAAGGACGCTTTCCATAGAGTGCAGGAGCTCTCAATCCCCAACTGTAAGACATTAGGCAAGGAAGGCAAGAGACCTTCTTGTCAAACTAAAGGGCAAGAAAGAAATGCACAGGCAGTGGAAGCAGGGATAGGTATCCTGGGAAGAGTATAGAGAGACTGCTGGGTTGTGTAGGGCTTGTGGAGTCACAAAGGCCAAGGTGCAGTTGCAGCTGAACTTGGTAAGGGATCCAGAGAGCAATAGGAAGGGCTTCTACATATATATCAACCAGAAAAGGAAGGTTAAAGAAAGCATAACCTCCAACACCATGAGCAAGACTGGCAAGCTGGTTATAACAGCTAAGGAGGAGGTTGAGGTCCTCAATAACTTTTTTGCATCAGTCTTCACTGGCAACCTCTCTTCCTCCTGAGCTGATGGACCACAAGATGAAGACCAGAGAGACAAAGTTCTGCCCACTGTAGGAGAAGATCAGGTTTGTGACCACCTGAGGAATGTGAACATACAGAAGTCTATGGGACCTGATGAGATGCATCCCAGAGTCCTGAGGGAATTGGCTGGTGTAGTTGCCAAGCCACTCTCCATGATGTTTGAAAAGTCATGTCAGTCAGGTGAAGTCCCTGGTGACTGGAAGAAGTGAAACATTGCACTCATTTTTAAAAAGGGTGGAAAGGAAGACCCAGGGAACTACTGACCTGTCAGCCTCACCTCTGTGCCTGGGAAGATCATGGAACAGATCCTCCTAGAAGCTATGCTAAG
>JAVSBS010007061.1:48956-80013 GCA_033124195.1 Coracias cyanogaster | reverse complement strand
TCTTTCAAGGGTACAGCTTGATTTAGTCAAGGTCAAAGCTTTCTGTGAGGCTTGCAGGCCAGCTGTCGGCTCCCACAGAATAAGGTTTTGACTTACCAGTATTACAATGCCACAGGTTATCAGATGTTCTCTACCCTTCATTCCTAGACTGAGCTCCCAAGGTGTTTGAGATGCGTGTTTTCCACGCCATAGAATCAAGATAACACCCCTATAGAATAGCAAGAGGGCACCTAGGAAGCCTTCTAGCTAGATAAGGAGGGCAAGAGCTGGACTAGTCTTATTTTTACTGTAATTTAGTTGTGCATACATCAAACATTGTGTTTAAGACAAAATCTACTGATATTTGAACTATCCCTGTTACTTTGCAGAGTTCCAGTTATTTCTTTCTTAAGAAAAAATGCTAACAGGTTTATGCAAGTGCTAAGACTTGACTCAGCCTCTCTTTATTACTTATACATAAACAAACAAAAAAGAACCTAACCAGCTATATATATTTTAAAAGCCTTATCAATAAATGATATTGTTGCTATGAAAAGTATACTGTGTAAATGCATTTTCTGCTAGCTATACATAAAAATCTTGCAAGGGCATGGGGAATTGAAACTGTCTTTCTAATGGATCATAAATCTTAGAAATGATTTGAATTCATGGATTAAATGTCAGCTTTGAAAGCTTTTGGTGATTTATGTTGGACCTTAGAAGAAAGAACATTTCTACTGCAAATCAAATTATTGCATTTTCATATTCTGCATTAGTTATTTCCAGAAAAATATTCTTTAAAGGAATAACCTGGGAGTGCTTCCTCCCCCCCACACCCCTTTGAAAGTTTCTAGCATTCCGTGGTGCATTTTGAATTAAAAAAGTCTGAAGAACAGAAGTGGAAATGGGTTAGGGAGGGTGCTTTATGTGAGTGTTGGGCACCATATGTTGAAAAGAAGATGAGACTACCTGAATATGCTGATACACTTTCTCAGGTGCCAGCAGGCAGAACTCAAGACAGAGTTTAGCATGTTGTAGGTAGAGGAAAGGGTGTTAGTTGGGTAGAAAAAAAGAGTTCAAGTGTTGTTGCAAACTTTTACAATTCTTGCAATAGAAAAGAAGGGAAATATCAAAAGCATTTATTAATTTGACGTGATCATTTTAAAGTGGTGTAGAGAGAAGGCCACCCCCACCCCAAGGCAAAGTGTGAAGTATTGACAGATGGATGATTGACAGTCAGTAAAAGGAGTAGAAGGATCCTTTGGCCTTTTCTCTGATTTAAATCAGATTTAGAAACACATTAAATACAATTAACTTCAGACATTTAATTGTAATGCCTGAGTTAAGAGCTGAGTTACTTTAAGCACCTCTATAATTGAAGAAGATTGATAGACATGTTTGAAGGCAGTTCAGCCTACTTAGTATCTGGACTGTCTCTCTGGTACTATCCCATTGTCTCCTCTGTGACAAGAGAGTTTCCAGGATGAGATTCTTCAGATAAGTGGCTAAAATGAGACAGGATGAGTCCAGGTTTAAGAAGCCAAAATCATTTTGTACTGATGAAGAGAAGCAGGGACAGAATTATTTATGGAGCTAGCTTTACAGCAGCTGAACATAGTGTAGCTCTGTTTATTTGTCTTGGTCTACCTGTAATTTGATAGCATTTGTTGCTGTAGTGTCTAGGGAATTTTCTCTCAGCTGATTTCCTCATAAAAAAGTCGAGGAGGCTGATCTATTCCTCAAGCACCTGAAAAGTTATTCTAAAAGATGAGTTTATAGGTAAAGATGCAGTCACCCTATTCCAGTAATCAGGAAAAGTATCAATGTGGCAATGTGCAGTGATCCTTTTTATTTCTTGAATGCAAAACTACTGGATCTTATATGTCCTCTAAATGCACCTTTGGAAAAGTGCTGAAAAGACTGTAAACTAATTTTAAGATGTAATAAGTGTAGAGTTGGGAGAGATCATACAAGAGTTAAATTTAGATTTTCTGGGAGAAAATGTAGATGAATCAATTGAAATCTTTCTGAATGTTACAAAGAGAAGATAGAATTTCAAGACCTTTGTGCAATGCTGAGAAGATGAAGGACTAAATTTTAATGAGTTAAGGACTATGAACAATTTTAGAAAAGGATTGCCAAACAAGAAAAGAAAATTTTGCTTTAAGAGAAAGAGAGCTTTAGGTAAGCAGAATTTCAGATTTTATGTTATGAACTAAGGGAAAGCCTTGAGGTTCGGCTAACCTTTGCCTAAAGGTTCAGCAAAAGCCTCTGTTTTGTGTATAGTTCTGGGCAGAAGAACAACAGACTGGTTGTACTGTGAACAGGGTAGGAAAAAACCCTAAAAATGTTCCAATGTCATTATACACTTTTAATAAAAGAATTTCATTTTGAATACCATGGTCAAATCTGGTTGTTCTTCCTAGAAGGAGTTATGGAAAGAGATTTGGTCTAAATATAGGATATAAAAGTGATTGAGACATAGGGAAATAGCTTTGTTTAAAAATAGACTAAAATTTTTGAGACTATAATCAAGAAAAAGAACCAAAATGAAAAGGATGTGACAGAAACTGGTGAAACAAGAAGATAACTTGTGTGTTCCCTTTTCATTATATAAGATCAAAAGGAAATTAGCTGAAAGCAGTGCATATAAATCTGATAGGGGGTTGTTTCAAGTTAGTGTGCTTTCAGTTGCTCTCTGCTATATTACCTGCTTGTGCCTGCCTTTGACCGTGGTGCTGATCCTTACTGGCAGAAGCCCTGTTCTGATGTCTTGGGGCATATAATTTCAAAAGTAGACATAGGAATCTCAGTAACAATAATAACATGTTGGTGTTACCTGGTGGCTACACTTAAACTGTGTGATGTGGGTTAATGCTTTCCAACCATTTTCCAGAGTTGTGACTCTTATCTTTCTTCATAGTCTCTGGGGGAAGGCTGCCAGCTGCTGAAATTCCTGAGGGCAACGGTGCTAGTCCTTTTCTTTTACCTGGGGATGCCATTCCTTTGCTGTAGGATAGAAATCCTCTAGCAGATACTAGTTTCCAGAGTGGCCACAAAATTAAATTCATGCTGAGTACATCCAATGGGGAGGAAAAAAAAAAAAATTTAAAAAAATGAAAATGCAGATTACGTACTCAAATGCAGATTAACGTACTCAAATCATATTCTGGGAAATTGCAGAATGGTTGAGGAAGAAGTTTGGCATTAGAAAGGAGGAAACAGGAAAACATAAGGAAGTGGAATATCACAATGGTGATTAAAAGCACTTCCAATCTCTTTTAAAACACACTGTAGGTTGTTAAAAATGCTGGATGCAAAGCATTCCTGCAAACTAGGGGCTGTGGGCTACATTGTGTAGCAGATACATTAAAAACCTGCATGGCTAAGTAGGAAATGGCTTTTAGGCATACAGATGAACAAAACCCCTTAAGTTTGTGAAGAGTAAATGAACAAGATTCCATCTATGGTCAAAGTAAATAATATTCTGAGACTGAATAAGTGTTCATACATGCAGGCTTGTTATGTTAAGGAATTGTACCATACACAGCGCTGCTAGAGAAGATAAATACCTGAAATCGAAACATTTATCTGTGCCAATTTAGTTTCAGAGATCCTTAGAAACAGCAACAGAATATATTTGAAAGAAGATTTTATATAACTTCGTATTTATATAACTTCATTGAAAGACACAGTGCTTCTTCCCTTGGGAAAAATGAAATTTGAAAACTCGATTCCAGTTATTCTGGAGATATAGTTAACCGAGAGATTAATATTCTGAGGTGTTGCTGGAATAGCCTACACGGGTGAAAATGAATTAAGGATTACTGAGCTTTACCTTGGTCAGAAAGCAGGAAGGAAATAATTTGGTTCTGGGTGAAAAAGGAAGACAGGAATTTTGTTGAATAGCTTTTTAAAAAGCTTTAATGGCTAAAAGACATATTTTCAAGTACAAAAGAAATGCCATTTAAGTGAGATAAGTGTTAGTTATAGCCATTTCAGGATGAATTAATGCAGTTCTGAGTTTTTGAAGGGAGACAGGACTGCTGTTTGCATGTTGCTTTTTAAAGAGGAGGAACATTAAAGAAAGCTTCAGCATCTGCCTCAACAGGGAAAGCTTAGGACCATGCTGTGGGAACACCCTGCCTTCCCAATTGTTCTCCTGAAAGCCAAGTGTTTTCTATATGTTTTAGTCTGAATGATAGAACTGCAGGAGGTACAGAAATACGTGGTTGCTGTTAAATGAGTGATGTTCTTCCTGAGGTAAGGTGAAAGTTTAGTTGTACGTGTTTTTCTCTTCCAGTCCTCACCTCCTAAATGAGCATGACATCTGCCTCCCACATGATTTTGCTAGACTGTCTGATTTTATCCAAACTGACCTCTCTGTAGTCCATGTGGGGTGTTGGCCCCATAAAATAAAATTCTGAGGATAAAATGAAGATTTGTAGCTTGATTCTTTTTTCCGTTACTTTTCCATTAGTTTGGTTTTTAACTCTCTTCATGTGCTTTGTTTTTATGCTCAGAGAAAAAAAAAATTATATTGAACTTAAAAATCAGGACCAGAATGTGGTGTAGGAAGTAAGAGAGGTATGTTATAAGAGAGGATGATCCAATTAAATACCAAAGTTTAGTGCATAGTCTATCTCTTACAGACTCCTAACTGGGATGCCTGACATTTAAAGGGAAATACAGAACAAAGCTGCTTCACCTACCAAGGATATGAGGTACCATGTCTCACCTTTTAATGCTAACACTGGCACTTTAGACAGCTATTACCCTGTTCCATCCCTATGTAAAATGCACACTCACCCTAGATTTAAGGCTAAGCATCCCTGGGGAAACAAATGCCTTGTTGTAGGATTATACCTGATTATTGGTGCAGACTATTAGCCTAGGAAAGCAGTTCAGACTTAGCTGTAATGGGTGGGATGAACACCTTGACACCCTGTCTTCACTACTACACTGTCTTAACCAGTTTGGTTTGTTGCAGTCCCCCATTTGTGCTTATATTGACTTTTGAGATAATCAAATACAGTATTTTACAAACTCCAGAAGCCTTTAAGACAGAATAACGAATGTATTGACTAAACTGCAGTCGATAGGCTATTATAATTTCCCCTAATACAGCAATATTGAAGAGTTCTACTTGATTTGAAAGATTACAGTTACTAGGCAGTAACTGCAAAAATAAGAGAGAGAGAAAGCCACTTGGAGCATCTTACAATAAGAACATGACAAGAAAAATGGTAGTTGTGAAAAGAGTAAGAAAGTAGTTTTCAAAGTCAGTTTAAGTTAAAAGGTGCTCGAGTTTCTCATCCAGCAGTATGATTCTGCGGCTACTTATTCTTGCCTAATTTTGGATACTCTTTTGGATACTCTCAAATGTGAGTTCAGAAGTTTACTTCTGAGGCCAGCATTCACTGTATTAACATTTCAGTTAACATCCTCTGTGACCAGGTGTAGGAGGTGGGGATAGTGTGTTTAAGAGGGACACTCACAATGCCATTAAAATGGAATTCTGAGGAACGGCTGTTCTGCAAAATTTCTTTCCAAATAACCCCCACTGAGCCATCATTTGACATATTATGTAGACCTTTCAGTACGTTTGAGCAAGTACTGCAACTCCTGGCAGAAAAAAGGAAAAACTATTACGGCTCACCAGAATGATGCAAAACTGCCTGTTAGTGTAGCTTTTGTATAATGGATAAAATCAGATCTCATTTTGGAAAGACTCTCCCTTTAGAAAAACTCTGAATAGTCACAGAGAAATGATACATGAAATGCAGGAAGTTATTAAAGAGCTTCCACATAGAGAGGAACTTGTTAAAAGAAGGTGGTTATTGATTTTGTGATTACTGGGGAGCATTCAGACTAAATGACTCCTGTGAGTGTAGTCAGATAGATGAATGTCTGTATGCCATCGGTTGCACCTGCCATTAGATGCGTTCGCAATTAATGGAAGGCCACTTCTAAAAACCAGTTCTGTAGAGGATTGCGTTGAAAAACAAGAAAGTTACTGTAGTTTTAATCTGACAAATTAAAAAAAAAGAAATGTTTACGAAGTATGTAGTTGTGGGTATGTGGGAATATTTGGATGTTCTACTTTGTAAAATATTCCAATTTTTTGGTGGTGGCATAACTTCAAATAAAGCAGGCAAAACTTCAAATAAAAGATAAAGTTGATAAATAATGTGAGTGAGAAAAAATGGAAAAGATGAAGAAAGAGAAACGGAGCTCACCTGCAGCAGGTGAAGAAGGCAGGAAGCCCTGCCGTGCAGAACGGCTGCTCCCCGAGCTGGTCATGGGGTACCTTGGACGACTACTCCGGTCCGGTGGAGGTGGCCAAGGGCGGAAGTAGCGTGGCACACTCAAGAAGATGAATGACGTGCTCAGTGAGCTGGAAGGAGTGGGCCTTCCATTAGTGGCTGCATTGCTTCCAACTCATGATGGATGGCTTCACGCTATGCATCAAAATGGTACCGAAAAAAAACCTCAGGAAGGATAATTTACAAGATGGTGTTAAGAAAAAGAACCAAGGGATATGTTAAATTAAGCCAATATCAGTGAGCAAATGCAGCAAAGCTCAGTGAGCTATTTGGCATCACTTTTTTCCCGCCCCGAGGTAAATGACAAGATAGTGGCAAAATAGGAGTTTTGTTTTAATGAAGTGTTCTCTGAGACAACCTTAGTGCCGTAGAAAACGGAATGTAAGGAGGAACGGCCAAGTTCCTCAGTGTTTAACCAGCACTCACTTTAGGCTAATATTAAACAGATGTCCATGAGGTAGAATTTAACCAAACTTCTAAAACATTAGGTATCAAATGATGGTTGATAGGTTTTGTGTGGTATTTACACATTTTTAATACAAATTATTATAAAATGCGAACTCAGAAAGCAGCTGCAAAACTTGTATTTCAACCTGTCTCTCAAAGTTCCTTTTGAGGGTACTTTCAGGGTAAGAATGAACACAATCAATAATGACTTTGAGGAGATGACAATAACAGCCTTCAGAGCACAATGCATTCTTCAGCCATCAAGATTTTAAGACCAAGTGGGACTAAGGAGTTAGAGGGACTTCCACATCCTACTGAATGTGACTCAGGCACTTCATATCCTTTAAGTGCTTTGCAACTTCTAACACAGAAATAAAAAGAAACATACCTTCAGGCTTCTGTACAGCCCCCAAATAAATGCAAGTGGATTCAGACATGGCTGGAATAGTTGTCTTTTTATGTGCAGCCTTTTTTTATACTGTTCTAAAAATAAATGCCTTCAGAAGGCCCACCTGAATTTATACATGTTGGAAAACTCAGTGTAGCACCAAGAGTGAATATTTTTAATGCATGCATTTTGCTGAATCTCAGGGGTCCCTTTCTAGTTTTTTATTTCTCTTGCATTTCAGGAATGTTTATCTTTGGCTTATCAAGTCCAGAAACAGTTGTGCTCGCTTGCCTGGCAATGCTGACTTCTTTCCTCCTTTCTCTCCTTACTTTATTTTGTGTTTGCATGAACTAAATATTCAATCTGAGATAAATTTCATACTAGCTCTGAATCATCAGGGTTAAGGTGTATCATTTGGTATTCGACCATATGTGGAAAAAAACATTGAAAAATAAACTGGTCTTTATGTGCACTATTTGACTGTTGTGCCTCAGGCATGATTTTGGCTATTTCCCCTTATTTACCTTAAGACCGATACAGTCCGATAGTTGCACAGATAAAACGTACTTCAGATCTGGTCTAGGCACTAATAAAGCCTGTTTGGGCACAGTTGAGACTAGTTTACATTTAGTATTTCAGTAGTGAATCTGCATGGCTGCTGCACTAGAATTGTTCTGACTAGTTCAGGGTGTAGGAAATTAGGGGTGTAGTTGTCTATAACCATCTAAGCAGCTGCATTTTTAAAAGATAGAGTGAAACCACTGCTGTAAATAATTTTTTGAGAATCTTCTTGTAAAATAATCGTCTAAGTAATATTTGTGTCTCACAGTTGTGGTAGTCCTGAAGGTTACATCCCACAGAAGACACAGAAAATAGCTCTGGCTAGACCTGTGGCCCACAGTGTACTTTCCTTGTAATCTAGGTGTGCATGCAGATCAGATTAGATTTCATAAATGGAACGGTTTAGAAGAAGAAGCAGAACTTTGATGCACTTTTTGTATCACGAACACTGACTGTGTTTTGGTGCTGCTCAGGTGTGTATCCACAGGACATGGAGCCTGCCTCATTCAGAGGACTGTTGTCTTTGAAGAATGTTTCTCATTTCTGGCAACCAAAGCGCAGGAAGTAAAAGAGAGAAATGGTCACCCTGTTAACTAATATAATAAATAGGGAGCCTGGCTAGAACTTCAGAAATAGTAATTGTTATTAATGAGGTGCTTATAATCCATTGCTTGTTACACGCCTTTGAAACAAAGAGAGTAATTTCTAATCCAGATCATGTGCTGCCTTGAAGGGAGTTGTAGTGTAACAGCAAAATGAGGTACAAATTTAGAAAGTAGAGGTTTTTTTCTTTTCTCCCCAGGTCAAACTACTCTTCTTAATGTGAACTAAAGAACTTGGAAATGTAGTATAATTTTTGGAGCAGCACAGCATGTTTTTCATCCTCCTTCTTTCATCTGCTGCTATATACCCATTCAATTTTCATTATCCCTTTTCCTCCTTCTCAGCTCATAGGTAGTCTTCCACTTATCTTTATTGAGTTCAACTTTCATGTTAATGGCCTACCTATATGAAATAAATCTGTAACCTCATCACCTTCTTGAATCTAGCAACTATAGTTCAGCCCTTCCACAAACCAAAGGGGCTGCACGGTGACTTTGAGCCTGGCTTTGCCTCTCAGTGCAGTGAGCAAGAGAGAAGCAACTTGATTGCAGTGCTTAAACATTTCCGATTGGGGAAAGTACTGCTGACTCCTTAATTCTTTATCTAGCAGAGAAAGGATTCACAATAAGTACCTGGGTAGTATGTAAAACGAGGCAAATTCACAGGGGAGGTCACAATATTTTTTACAGTGCAGGTGATTAAGCACCAGAAGAAAACAAAATCCAAGGGAATAGTGATTTCTGCATGTGCCATGTCCCATTCATCTCCAGACATTTTTCTAGGAGATAACTTAAGCACAAATTTTCATCTTCGTATGTGGATTCTAAACAAAATATAAAATCTTGGGACATAAGGGTGGTCACAGTGAATGAATTAATCGTCTCTTCTAGCCCTAAACTCTGTATCCAATATTAAAGTCTATAAATTCTGAATTGATAACTGTTTTTTTGTGTGCCTTAGTTAGTTTTTGCTGTACTTTAACATAAATCTTCCAATGAGATATATAGCCTTTTTTCCTCTTTCTTGGAATTCAACTATAGTCAGTGGCTGTGTTCACAGTATAAATATTAGCTTCTCTGATCACTTTTTATGAAAACTCACACTCTTGTCAATAGTCAACTGCTGTGGCTTGCAACAGGAGAAAAGTTTAAGCAGTATAAGGGAGATTTTGTGGCAGCATATTAAATTTCTTCTAAAACTGCTGTTCACCTCTGGGGAATCTGTTTGAGGAGCTCAGATACGAAGTAGCTTTTCAGTTGTTTGACAGTTGATAGCAAGAGATATGCAAGGTACTTAGTGTTTCCTTGAGTGATTTTACAGCTATGAAATGAAGGGACGTTTGTAATGATCTTCTTTAACAGTCAGAAAGAGTACCAGTCAAGACTACTCCAACTGGTTGAGACTTGGGGAGAGGGAAGTTAGAGTTGACAGCGAGATTATTCTCTTCCATGCAGTTCTGTAAAGTCCCATCCATGCTGCAATTCTGCATGCCGTCATTTTCAGATGCTGTTTTATTAGGACTTCCTAGAACTGACACAAGGGTACTTCCTCAAGAGCTGCTTCTGGAACACACTCTGCAAAGAATCAACCAGATTATTTGCCAGGAAAAAAAGCAGGCAGTGTTCAAACAGAGAGACTGGACAGAAAATTGCATACTTTTCCCCAAATGTTCATCTATTTTTCTGAATATATTAAACTGTAGTTGTGAAAGCCACAGGAAGAGCCATAGAATGATATAAATACCATGTGTGGCTAATAAAATAAATCCTCAGAAATCCCTGTGCAGACATTCATGCACTGGAAGAAGGAAGAGACTAATACCTTCGCAATCAAAACACCTAATGTACATTCTTACCTCAGAGAAGGAATAAGAGAAAAGCAAGCTGCAAAAGGGCCAGGGGAGGGATCCCACACTGTGAATTAGGATATTCATGCAGAGGTTAAATGTCGTAAAGGAAATGGTTTAGGAACAAGGTGTGGACACTGATGACCTGTAGGAATGACCATTATGAGTTCTCTGCAAACAGGAGGTACCCATGGTTTGGATACCTCTGAAAATTTATTGCTGCGACGCGTTTTCTAAGGGATCCTGGAATGTTGTGCAAAACCTTTTCCTTGCCTTTTGTGTTTAATATGATAATGTTGCAAGGAGACTGTGAACCATTCCTGTTAGCAAGTCCTATAGTATGCTTATTATAGCAATGGAAATCACTCCTGAAATGCAGTCAGCAGTGGAGTAAAAATGACTCTGCGAGAATGAGTTAATCAGCTGTCTTTGTTAAATGTTTATCCATGTGTGGGAGTTAATACACTTTCCCCTTATTTGCAACCACTGTCACCATTGCTCTCTGTGATTGATATGTCTGCCTTCACAGAACTGGGACCTAGCACTGACACTAATAAACAGCTTAGAGTCACTGATAATAATTTCAGAAGGAACTCCAGAAATGGTAGGGGACTATTTTTTGCCAAATCACAGCTTTGTATCCTGGGAAGGGTGACACGGCATTGTCAATTCACATTTTATTTTGGCATAGAAGTATCGTGGACAGGTCTGTTAACTGGAGCTAGCTGTAGAAATCAAGAAAAGCTGCTCCCCATTCCTAACACCGACAGCTATGAAGTATAAAATGAGATGGTCTGCATTCGAGCATCCTTGGTGCAACAACTAAACTGGTTTCACAAAGCCTGCTACACATTTGCTGGTCATTATTGTTTTAAAGACATGAAGCAAAGTACAGACCTCTTGACATTGTTTTCAGGGGACACAGGCTAGGTATGGAATCACTCCATGTTGTGCTGGTTCAGCCATCATCATTTTATGCTTCCATCAGTTGCCTGACCACACAAGGCCAACACTGAACTCAGCAACATCCTCTCAGAAGTCTTCTTTCAGACAGTCCTGTGGTTCCTGTGGGCCTGGCTCCTCTACTGCCCACTGTGGTGCCAGCATCATCTGCTGGACACAACATACAGAGATGGCTCCTTCAGTGGCCCTTCAAATGGAAGGACACCACCAAGAGATCTCAGCAAGATGCAACCACCCCCAACAGAAAGCACTCCCAACTGATTGGTTTCTGGTTGATATAGGCCTGGCCTCACCCACCACCCCAACCACAACCACCTGGGTGAGGGCAGAGCCACAGAGACACAGGTGGGCCAGGTTCTGCCTCTGGAACATGAAGCCAGTGAGGGAAAGAAAGCATTCTGCTTGGTTGTGACTCATCCACAGGTCAACTCCAACTTAGGGCCTACAACTCAGGTCCCAGCACTTCACCATTATATTTCTTTCCTTTCTTGCTATTTTGTGGAGGGTATTCAGGACATGAGGAGAGTGTTAGCCTTAATTGAAAAGGAGCAGAATGAATTGGCAGGTTGGGCATGAATAACACCCACCACCTCTCTCTGCTTCATTTTGCTGTGTTGTGTGCTGCTTTGGAAGTAGAATCAGATTCACCTTTTAAAAAAGAACCAGTACAAATCAGCATAGAAATTAAAGCAGTAGTGGGAGTGACATTTTACAGGATATCTTTTCTCTCAGCCTTCCCTCTTTAGATAGTTTCAGGGGAAAAGTGCGAATGAGTTATGAGAGTGCTAGTAAGAATATCTGGTATTGACGAGCTATTCAAAATGGTTGAGGTTGGCAGGGAGTACTGGTGATATCTGCTCCAACTCCTCTGCTCAGGTGAGGCCACCTAGAGCAGGGTACTCAGGACCATGTTCAGACAGCTTCTAAATATCACCACAACCTCCCTGGGAAACCTTTGCTAGTGCTTGGTCAACCTCACAGTAAAAAAGGGTTTTCTGATGTTCAGATGGAGCCTTCTGTGCTTCGCTTTGTGCCCCTTGCCTCTTGTCCTGTCACTGGGCACCATGGAAAAGAGTCTACCTTCATCTTCTTTTATACCCTTTAGGTATTTGTACACAGTGATGAGATCCCTTGAGATTTGTCATCTTCAGGCTGAACAGTCCCAGCTTGCTCAGCCTCTCCTTACCTGGGTCCCTTCATCTTTGTGGCCCTTGGTTGGATTCTCTTCAGTATGTATGTGTCTCTTTTGTACTGTTTCTACCAATATCTACAGATATGTTTGTGCTGTCTGTTCCCAAAGTGGATACTGACTGCCCTAGTGTTGAACTGGTTTTATTGAGACGTGGAAAGTTTCAAAAATAACCGCTGTGGCTCTTTTTATTTAATCCGTACAGGAATATCACTGTACACTGTTTAGCTGTATGTTCAGTCATACAAGCTATAATGTAGACTGTGTGTTTCCATACCAACTAAGTAGTTTGGCAGAGGGAGAGATGAGATGCTGTTGCAATAGCATTGGCATAAATATATATGTTCCTGAAAAGTGTTTTTAAAATTGTGTTTACTAGGCCGAAGGTCAAGTTTGTCATGTTCTAATATTTCAAAGCCTTTTAATTTTATCTATTGCTTGTCTACTAACATACTCGAAAATACAAATATCTTATCTTAAGAGATGACCATGACACATTTCCCCACAGATACTGAAGCTTTAAGAGAATACAATCCATAGCTTTCTGTTTTGAAACCAGTTAATACATGAAGGCTTCTTTTGTATACATGGGCATAGTATCTGGAATCTAGAATTTAGCAAGATACCCAGAATAACAATTTACTGCAGTGGGCTATAACATAAAACAAATTGTCCCCAAAACCACAGCTGACAATTAATGAAATCACAATGGAAATATTTGTTAAGGAAATCATAAAGGAGAATCCTGACTTTCATAAAAACAGTTACCATCAATGCCTATTAAATCAGGCCAATACCTGTGTGCTTTTGTAGGGAATGTAGGGCCCTCCTTTACCTTGATTCTTTAAAGACTGGGCTATTGACACCATGTGAAGAAAGAACTTGTTTGACTTTAACAGCTGTTATTTTATACAGTTTTTGGTCTAAGAGAAAGAATTTTGTGATCTACATTGTCTACTTTTCCTTCAGACTAAGCTGGATAAGAACATGATTTATCAGCGATATGCCACAACTATTCAGCACACCTCTTCTTAGACGTGACTACTAGGTCTTTTAGTACCAAATGGAGTTCAGAACAATCTCAGTGTTATGAAAAATGTGTTTATACACTGTAGCACTACTCTCAAAAGCCTAAAAAGAAAAAAAAACTTTATAAAAGACACAGAAATAAAAGTATTTTTTTAGGTCCCACTACGTAAAAGATAAATGATTTCTAAATCAAAACTTTCCAAGGCCAGTTTTCATGCTCTAAGATGTGTATTTTGATGAGTGTATGTGGGATTAGAGAGAGGGAGACAGGGTGATGAAAATAATAGTCTATTGGATTATTGGTTTATGTCTTTAAAATGCAAATATGGCACTGGAAAGCACGGTGTAGCACACTATGTGAGTAGTCCTTTTGATGCTTTTCTAATAATACACTGATAAAGTAATTGCAGTCGTTTACCTTGAGGCTGCAATAATTGTAATTCATTGAACTTAGAGAATGTGCTCAGTGGTCTATCAGAAAAAAAGTGGATTACATGGATTATTTACTTACTTACTGAGGAAGGTCTGTTTGAAGGAAAGGTCTATTTATGAGACATTCCCATGAAGAGGGAGATGAAATGATGGCCTCTGCCTCCTGTAATTTTAACAAAATGTTCTCTTCAGGTCTTTTTGCACCCACTGACAATACATTCAGTAGAGATAACCACTCTTACTTCATCTTCCTCCCAAACTAACAATATTTGGTTCATCATAATCACCAACTTTTCAACACCCATCTCTTTAGCCTGTGATTTTGCCTTTTGCGACATTTTAAGAAGTTTGTTGAGGTAGTTTCTTTGTCCAAAGCTTTTTCTTATAGCTTTAGCTATGAGAAGAGTTTCCAGGGGGCTTATTCTTGTCAAACCTTATTGAGTTTATACTCCTTCATCAAGTCTGATAAAGGTTGTCCAGTAATGGTTATGTGATATCTCTTTACAGTGGATGCTGTTATCAACTGGACAATAGCTTCCTTGAGCTTGGCAGGATTTTACTGTCTTCACTTTTCTTCCAGCTAATATAGTGATCTTTGGGGGGAATAGCTCTATCCTGGTTGTAGTGAATTGTATCAGTGGATTTGCCTTTAGACAGTAAGGAAATAGAATGTGTGAAGACAAAGTGAGTAAGGTTAGGCTTTTCTTTCCAGTGGAAACACTTCACGGCTTGAGTAGGGCATCAAGTGCTATCAGAAAGGCAAATGGACCGCAGAACTTACATGGTGTCTATTGTAATTATATGCATGAATGCAAGATACATATATCTACCTCCTTGCAATATCATTCTGTATGCATGGACAACTCTTTTTCAATAAAGATGAACATAACCTGCTGTGTGAGTACTTCAGAGTATCTAAAAAGCTCTATTGTTCTGCTAAAATGTTAAAGGCTCAACAAATAGCAAAAAAAAAAAAAAAATCATCTCCAACAGGTAGTAGTTATTTTTTAGTGGAATTATCCATGCAGTCAGCTTTGCAACCTATCCAGGAGATTTTTTCATGCTGATATCTTTCCATAAGTGCCTGCTGAATTCTGTCAATACCAAAGGCATATTGTGTCTCAAACAATAGGCACAGATATGCCTTATAGGCAATTACAAGAGGAAAAGTGACATATGTCTAATTTTATTGTTATAATATCATTAAAAAGTACCCATACTTTCTGACTGAGAACATTTATGTCACTAATGCAAATAAAACATGGCTTTTATTCTTCCATTCCAATGTGATTTTGCTAGGAAATATATCAGAGACTTGAAAAATTGAGACATTTAGCTGAATAAAACCATATACCTTTTCAAACATCCTATTATATGAATAATTGTTGAGGTTGTGGTGAAACTGTGAAGTCATTTGGAAATGTGGGAATCTAGCCGCATGGTCTAACAAGCAAAGAAATGTGTATTGTTGCTTTATTTTTGAAGTGATATGGTTCTATATCGCAGGTGTCCTATTTTCATCATTGCATCCATGATGCACCCCAAAGAAGTTTGAATACATTTTTTATGCCCCACAATGGACACAGCAGAAGAAAAAGAATTAAAATGATTGAGGAAAATTTGCACTTACGAACCAAATTTTGAGCTCAATTAAGTCAGTGCAGTTTTTAAGTCCAGTGGCAGATAAAAGATGATAATGCCATTTAAGTCAGTGGAAAGGTTCACTGGACTTTGCTGAGACCCCAAGTGCACTGAAAAGTTGACTATTCTCAATGCAGAGTTCTCTGAAAGATTTTACTCCATCTTCACTTCACTTAATTAAGAAATTTTATATTCCTTGTAATGAATAGATCCCAGCTGTGAGTGGAAGGTGGCACTTCCTGTCTCATTGACAGACGGAACTTACAGGCTGTCACATTTTACTGGTTGAGAGTACCATCTTAACTAGTTGATTAGTATTCCAAGGGTAATGCCAGAAATATGAGTAATTAGCTATGAAATTTCCTATTCAAAGTATTTGCAAATATTAAAAATGCCAATCTTTCTCTGATAGAAGATAAAATCAATCAGTGATCCTCTGCATCTTCTGTACTGTATCCTTTTCGCCCTGTCTGAATGAGCTAAGCTCCTACCACCATTTCCTCTCCTTGTTTAGGATAGGCAACAGCAGACTGGTTGCACTTCTGTATTTCCAGAAGAATGCTGAGGCTAAAAAGAGTTATAAGCCATTTTTCTCTTTAATTTCTAATATTATTTGTATGTGTTCAAATCTTGGCCTGGCTCTTGGGAAATGAATCTCTAAGAATTTATAGGAGTTGATACCTTTTACTCACAGAACTGAATTATAAGACTATAGGGCTTTGGCAGGTCATTAAATAAGCTCCTTCCATACTTCCTTGTCAATGCATTTCAGCCCTGACTTCTAACGTCTCCAGTTTTCCTGTCTTGGGCTTCTTACAAACTGAGGCTTCCAATTAAATGATAACTTAATAAAATTATTGTAATTTGAAACACAGTCTTTCAATTAAAGCAGGAGGCTTCAGTAAGAGTCAGTGCAATAATGATGGCATAAGCCAAAAGCTTTTAGTTACATCCACACACTCAGCTCAGTGCAATGGCTCAGAACTCAGTGGGATTACGGCAGAGCAGATCTCTTCTGCAAGGTAAACTTTTTAGAGGCGTATACCCAATGCGCTATTAAGTCAGCCATAAATTCTCATTTGCTGTGGTAAGTGTGCAACAGTCCAGGCATGCTCTGCATTGCTGTTTCCTGAGACTAGTATTTACAGTATTTTATGCTTTGTGCTTCATCATTTACAAATGTTTACTTGATGGACTAATATTCAGTTAATAGGCAAAAAGAGATGCTGCAAGGGCAGCATCCAAGAGAGTGTCTCTGTAAGACCAAAATCCTATGATTTTTTTTTTGTTGTTGTTCTTCAGGGAATCGACAACTAAACATTATTGCTTTCCCTCTTTGCTTAAACTCATAACAATGCAATCAATTCATGGTAAGAAAATCAGGACCTTCCAGCCTCAGAAAAAGAAAAAAGTATTTATATTTCATTTTACAATTCAAGCTAGTGCTGTTTATATGATTCGGGATGCAGCTAAATTTTACATTTGAAAGAGTACCATAATTCAGGTATTATGTGGATGTTTTGTCTGCCAGATAGTTGCAGAGTCAGAGCCTTGTTGTTTGCCCTTTATCAGGCATGTAGTATAATCAGTATAGAATAATAAAATAGTATAATAAAGCATGTAATCTGGTTCCTGATAAGACTTCTCAGGGACCACAATAACACAGGAGCATATATATACCTATACATATCTCAAGGATTCATTGCCAAGGAGCCTGGAGATGTACTCCAAAATATAGAAAATACCTTCAGAATAATTCTTCAAGTATACTTATGCTAAGAACATTGCAGATACCTTCTTCTGTGTGGTTCCTCACACTTCATACATGAATGCTACATGCTAGCATGTTTGCTTATATTCTTACAAGTATTTGAAGAAGATAAAAGACACCTGAATTAGGTCACTTGTTAAGGTGTCATATCTTTGTTGGTTTTGGTTCCATAATTTGAAAACCCAGATAACATTGCATACACTCTGAAGACCATTATCTGTCCAAAGGGCAAAGGAATGCTAGTGTTATTCTAGATGGAGTCTTTGCTATTGCCCAGGGGTTCAGCTCCCACAGTGACGTTATGAAATACTTGCTGCAGTTACAGAGCACCTTTGGAATACCATCAGTCCAAGTCCTGCTGAGCCACTTCTGTTTCTTGCAAACAGCTGTATTGATTAGAAATGTGTTAGGACTAGTGAGAAGAGGGGCCTGTCTCTGATGACCAGGGGCTTAGGGATGAGTGCAGCAGCAACAAGTATATTGCAACTCTGATCCTAGAAATAGCATCCTTGATCACAATCCTAGACTGGTAATACATGAAAGCTTTTCTAACAGACATTTCTGCTCACCTTTAAACACTTTGACTAGATGTTTTGGTAGCATGGGAAATAGGAACTACCGAAGGTCATTCGGTAATCAATATGCCTTAAGGAGATCTCAGCACTGCAATTAACATGTTATTCTACAAATAAAATGAAGATGATCTGTTCAGTCACAGAACAACCATCACAGAGACAATGCCTGAGATTTATACAATGTTTAAATCAGAAGAAAGTGAGTCAAAACACTGGGGTCTTTTCAACACGTTATTAATCAATTCACTAGTCAGATTGTATTCAATCTAGATGAAAGGAATCAATGATACATTTAATTAGAAGGTTATTGCTTTTGTGAGAGGACTTGTAAAAGGAATTACAATTCTCAAAAGGTATGTTCAGAGTGTTCTTCACAGGGCACACCGTGCTGCTTTATGTACTGAAGTCACACAAATGGAGGCATGTTCCTTCAAACGTGGGTTGTTGCATATCTGTGCAGCTAAGTGACCTGATTTTTCAGAGGTGCTGGGTGCTGATTTCTTTTGAAGTTTACAGGTATTTGCTGCCTGCAAAAAGTAGGCCACTTATGCCTAAATATAGATTTTGGTGCTTGACTTTAGACTGCCAAGCTTGACAATTTTGGCTTTAACATACAAAACAGACCTTCTAAGCTGAAAGTGTGTCGGTACACTTGGCTGTGCCTAGACAAACATTGACTGGATTACAGCAACAAAATGTGCATCTTTTGGGTCCCTTCCACAAATGCTAAGTGCCTTGAAAAAAATCTCAGCAGTAACAGAAGAGTAAGTTCAAAACTAAACTCTAAACATAAACACTGGCTTTTGTATGATTTCTTTCACCACATTGGCCATTTTACAGAAAAATGTTTTGATAGACAATCAAAGGAAATTTGTTCATATCAGTTATTTAGATGTATCTCAGAGCGTAATAATTAGAGACTAACCTGCAGTCAAATATGTAGCTTTATAAACTATATACTTGCCAATTTTACCACTCTTTATACCTGATAGGTTACTCAAGGTTAGAATCTCAAACAACTCAAGACTAGACCTACAGCTGCTGTATAGAAGCTATGTGCTTCATGCATTTCAAAGAATGGAGTATGCTGATGTAATCCAGCTGAGCATTTGGCCTCTAGACATGAGTTTACAGATCTACAGGTGGTCTAAGTCAAAGCAGGTCAAATGCAAGTTAGCGGAGCAACACTGATTTGTGGCAGCTGAGGAGCAAGAAGTAGATTATGATGACAAAGATGTTTCTCATTAGCTTTCCTAAGCACTTTTTTTTTTTTTTTTTTAAGCAGGAAAACAAATAGAACAGTATGGATTTGCAGTTTTTGTTTTAATGATGGCTTCTTTAAGACGACAATATAGCTGTGACTTTACAGTTGTAGGCAAGAGAACTGGTTCTGTTGGTGAAAGGCAATCTTTCCTTGCGCAAAGTGTGGGAGTATTGCAAAATCGCTTGGAGGAAGAGGAGTATATAGCCTTAAAAAGCATCAGTTAACTAGAGGGAGGTAGGAACAGGCACCTAAGAGCTTTTGCATTAGACTTCTGTTATTCTTTTTCTTTCATACTAGGGAAAGAGTGGGGTTGGGTGCTTTAATACCTGGCTTTTGTATTAGGCTAGGCAGAAGTCCAGGGTTTACAGCTCTGTATAGGGGGATCAGCTCTGAGGCATGAGTAAGATAAACCATGGGAAGCCTCAGAGCTTTTTGGGGGGCATATGGGAAATGGAATGTGGTTAAATTGTGCATGATTACTATCTAGAATTTAACAAGAATTACCTTTCATTTGTCTGAAGATACTTTGGATTGGTAGGCTCTCGTGTTTGAGCTGACTTGGGTGTTTACAGCCTTTAGGAACAGTGACCAGTTGTGCTGTGAGGCATTCAGAGGCAGAGAGGGTTTGGGCTGGAGGTCCCAAGACGTAGGGCCAGGCTTTTACACTATAACTAGGAGATCTTGGCTTGGGAAACCTTTTCTGGTTTTATTAAAGGTTACGTGACAGGTGGAAGTGTGTGAAAAGTCTTCTTTTTACAATTTAGTGAGACAACATAATTCAAAAAGTATGTTTTCCTGGCTGAAAAAATGTGGGATCTCTGCAGCTCGCTCATCTGTTTATTGCACATAAGTGCATGAGGGGGCATTCAGGGAGTTTCCATTACTGTATCCTCTAGCTCTGCCAGCAGGACAGTAAGTCTCTGCTGCCAGTGCAGAATCCACAGCGGTCCTGACCATTGGAAAGCATTGGTAAATCACAAAAGATCCCTCACGAACAGGAGAAACTTTGCCCTTCCTGGTTATTGGCCTCACGTTAATTAAATTTTAAAAACAACGTTTAAAATGGAGTTTGAGTATGTCCTGAAAACAGACATTTTTGGTGTAGAGCTCAGGAAGCAGAGGGGAGACATGCTTCTGCACTACTTGATACACATTTATGCGCAAAATTCCAGGTGCTGGGACTCGGGTAGCTTCAAAAGGTTTTGTTGCTTTATACTTTAATGCAAACATTTGGTGTTCTGGCTACAAATGTTCACGTATCTGCTTTCTGTTTAAGCTGATGGCTGCTGTATATATAGCCAAAGTGGATAGGGAGCTGAATGTTAATCCTGAATCCAAAGAAGCTCTGATTTCTCTCAGGAAGCTGTCACAATAGAGTTCTGATTTCTGACCCTTCTAATACGCACATCAGTAATATTTTCAGTGAAATTCTGGATACTTATTTTGCACTGTTGTCCCATTCTTATGAATCTGAGGAAAACCAATCAAATAAGACTATATTATGTTGATTGGACCTCTTTCTCCATTAAGAGAGAAAGAGTGGGTGATTTCAAACGAAGTTTCAGGGCAAAAATGCAGCCAAGGTGATACTTACCCAGCAGCTAGGAATTTACACACAGATCTGGTACAAGTACTTTGGAAAATCCTGTGCTTTGAGATACTCCTGATATGTACACAAAAATATTTGTTTTGGCATGTGCCCTTTTTTTTTTTTCAAAATGCCGATGAAGAATTTCAGGAAAATTTGAGAGGCTTTGAATGTCTGGCTTTGGGGTAGGCTGTAAAGAGATTCAGTTCTTTTTGAAATATAAAACTTTTTGGTTTTGCTATCTCTGAGGAAACATGAATGCATATCCACGTGCAATTTAGATGGCATGACTCTTCAAAGTCCATTTGCTTCTCTGAATGGTGCTTACTGGGGAAGGGGGAGGTGGAATTGGTGACCAGTTCTACTTATGCCCCTAATAATAATGTCTTGTGGAAATGATTCTAGAGTTACTGTCAAGAAGGGCAGTTGTCAGAAGTTTCCTGCAAAAGCTGCAATTGCATGGTCTGCATTCAGGGATTTTGGTATGTGCCTACAGAGCGTAGTGTCCTGCTAGGAGTAACCACACTTATACCTTGGCTGAGAGCAGTGTGACAGTCCTCAGGGGGGTAAAACAAAACATAACTGACCTTTGAAGGCTAATAAGCCCTGTGTCTTAATGAAGTTTGTCAGTCTAAGCAGCAGTGCTTTGCTGGTGCGTTGAAATGTATGCCATATTTTCACATGTATGGCTTGCAGCTTTTCTGTTTAAAAAGAGAAACAAAAATAAGCAACACAGACCAAAAAAATCTATTGTGTGCAGGGTAGCTAATATATATATTTTTTTTCCTATTCAGTGCCTAGAGTCTCTTTCATCTCTAGAGAAAATGTGATGCCAATGACTTGTGGTGCAGACATCACAGCATAGTGCTGCTTCTAGATCTGGAGCCACTTATTTACTATCAGCTTGATGCTCTGTGGACATTCCTACAGTGTCTCGCATTATGCCTTGGAATCACGGCACAAACACATAGCATTCATGGAAACTTAGAGGTTCCTCTCGGAGTAAGAGACACAATGAACGGCAAATTTTTCTACTAATAAATGTGATGATTAGAAAATGTCTTCCACAGTTAAGGCTGAGCACCTGATGCAGTGTTGCTCTAAAGGGTGGATCCAAGAATGTAATTACATACTTTCTTGAATCGATTCTGCAGAGGCCGATTCAATTATGATGTTCAAAATCAAGTATGATGTTGTTGGGGCAAATACAACAGGAATAGCCTCTGCAAATTCACTAGCCATTAAAAAAAGTGATAACTTGTGTTATTGCAGAAATAGGCCTGGAATTGAGAAGAGGAAGAAATCTACCCCATTTTGCAGCCTTGAATAGTAAAGCCCACTGCAAAGAGTGAAGGGTGATCGTGCCTTCTGCCAGCTGGGACAGTAAGAGCTGCAACTACTCTGCTGTAAATTTTCTTCATTGATACTAATTTTCAGTCTTAGGGAGGAACTTAACTTCTCCACGTGCTTGAGGTGGAAGGAAGGGAAGCAGCATCTCTGCTCTGTTTTACAGTATGCAGTAGTTTTTTCTCACACAACATCTTTGTACATTTGTCTCTTTACTGCCTCTCAGTTAGGGAGGCCTCAAATATAACCTCTTCTATTCATTCTGGACTAATTGCTGTTTTTAAATCTCACAGCTAACAACAAAGTCCTACTGCTGGTGCATACCACCTCACTTAGTTTTCTTACACAGGTTTTGTCTTTTTTTCCTCTGCATTAAATTATATTGAGCCTTTCTAGAGAGAAGATATGTGCTATTGGTTCAACTATCTATTTCTGCTGTGTACAAGTGCTGAATTTGTCTAATACACCTTTTTTTGCTGTTCATAAGGTATGAGTGTGCATGAGATGTTCTTTGAACTCTTTTGAATTAGCCATATGTTGCAGATCCTATGATTGCTAATCAGTCTCTTCACAAATGTATCTTTGCTGTCTCATTTGATCTAAGCCAAGGTGACTTGCTTGACAAGCAGTTTTACAGTAGAACTGTAGATGAGGGTAAGATAAGCCTGTTTGGTGGGGGATTTTTTTGTTTGTGGACCTCTAAAAGGCCCCAAAAATATTTGGTACTGGCAAGGAGAAATAAATGTGCTGAGGACAGGAATAGCAAGAGCTCCTTTTCTGAGTAAAGCTGGTAGAAGAAATTATAATGCCATCACTTCAGCTGACACCGAACAGAACACCGAAACAAAGTCCATTCTTTATCACTTGGGCCACTTAAAAAACCCCAAACAACAGCAACAACAGAAGGGCTATAGAGTTCATTAAATACTGATTCATCTTAGAACAAACAAAAATCCAGAAGTTTTGCCTTATCACAGATTCACAATAATTCCTAACCTATTTTGTTTTTACCAAGGGAAAAATTTTTCTAATGAAGTCCTTCTGAGTCATTCTGACTATTGGTCATCTAGCTGATTGTGGTCCAATATAGATTAAATCCTGAAACCTTGCTTCTCATTCTGCCTCATCTGTTCTTCTTGGCTACTTGAAAAAAACAATAACTTTATGAATGGAAAGTAATTTTTAGCTCTTTTAAGATGATCTGTCAAGTTTAAGTTAACAGCTAATAGCATTTTTAATTGCCACTGATTTGAGAAATAAACCTTTTTCCCCAAACCCTCAAGTTTGCTGAGATTTGTGGCTTGAAAACTTCAAATTTGCTATTCTTGGGTCTCTCTGAGTTCATATAACCCATTTCCTGCCTTTAAGACATAAGTATCTTCTCTGGTTTTAGGGGAGCTTAGTGGGAAGACCAGGTATCCTTGGTTAAGTAGTGTAATCAAATTCTGAGGAACTGAGAATCTGTGTATGATTTTGGGTCACAGTCCTAGTTGTGCTTGTGTCTGAGTATGTGATAGGTACAAAATAATTTTGGCTTTGTTAAGCCAAACTGCATTACTTTGCATGAGCTAGGAGGGGGGGTGTGTGTGGAAACACCAACAAGTAGCTATCACGGTTCAATTGATACAAAGCAGTTTAAGCTACAAGAACTTGACGTTTTAATACAGAAATGCTGACCATTGTGAGGAAGGGGAAGGGATTTTCTATCATTTTACAAGAACATATCATGTGGGATGTGGAGAACTTTCTAAGCCATATTAATGCACAGCAGCTCTGCTTTTCCCCTTTTACATCAGAGAGATTGAGTGGAGCAAAGCAGAGAAGAGTGAGGCCCAGGGCTGAGGACAAGAGGTGCTCCCAGCCTCCCTTCTCTAAAACCAGAGTTGAAATAATTTCCCAGCATATTCCTTTTTTATTCTTTCTTTTCTTTTTTTTTTTTTCCCCCCTCTTCACTCTCTCTCTTTCTTTTTCTTTTTTTTTTAATTCTTAGCGTATTTGGACGTTTGGAATTTTTACTCACACTGTCAGGCCTAGCTCATAAAAGTTTTTTCCCAGAATTATAGCTAACACAAGTATCTCCCTTAATTTCTGCATTAGTCATGGAATGCTAATTAGGGGGAGTCTTCCAGGGTCAGTCCTTTATTCCATGGAAGTCAGCAGTCTGGGAGAGGGGGAGAGAGTTTGTGGGAGCTTGTACACAAGCTGTAACTAAATTGAGTGTATGTAAGTGCTCTCATTACAGATGAATTAATTGTATTTTCCTGGGGGAGCAGCTGAGAAATTGGCAACCTTTCACTAAAGAATGTTTCCAACATTCTTTGCCAACCTTCTTGGTGTTCTCCTGTTCAGCAAACTTCAGAGGCAGCAGTAGGTCTTGTATTGAAGGCCAAGCTTCCTGACCCAGCAGTGGCATGGAGAAGTCTATCCCTCTGGAGAGGGAGGGGTTTGTGTCTTGAGAAGGCAGAGAGGAGAAAGTCCTCTTGCTGTAGAGGAATTCCTTTTCTTGAAATAAGATGTTGTGGCTGTACGGCTTGGTCTGGTTGCATAAACATCAAAAGCAGCCTGTAGTACTTTGCCGATAGTTCTCTGGTGTGTGTCAGGTACTGGATCCAGAGCTGCTTTTAACAGGGCTCTAAACAAAGGGGCATCAGGTTAAATTTTACAGTAAAACAAATTCCATATCTGGGATGAAGAAAGCAGGGACTTTAGTCCAAGAGCTGAAGGCTGTCTTCAGAAAAGTAGATTTTGGAATTACTGCTTCATTTTCATCACGTGCCTTGTTTCATCTTTGTGTAAGTTCATGTAGGTGCCATGGTATTAGTTACACTCATGCTTTCAAGCTAAGGCCTGCAAGAAATGTGCTCAATCCTTCTCTCCTGGCCTGCCGTCACTGTGACCAAATAAAAATCGATGCAAATGAACTATCAAGGTAATAAAACACTTGCGTAACTTTTGCGTACTTGTCTGATTTTGGAAGCAAAAAACTATAGTTTTACAGCAATCTGATTTCAAGAATGACTTATTTCAATTTTCTCTGAGTTATGCTGAGACAGCTGACACAGACCCTGTTGGACAGGTGGTGCTTGGGTAGCCCCACAGGAGCCATAGAGCAATGAAGTGCTGGGGTTTGAGTTGTGGGCCCCAAGTTGGAGCTGACCTGTGAATGAGTCACAACCAAGCAGAATGTTTTGTTTTTCCTATTGGTTTCATGTTCCAGAGGCAGAACCTGGCCCACCTGTGTCTCTGTGGCTTTGCTCTCACCCAGGTGGTCATGGCTGGGGTGGTGGATGAGGCCAGGACTATATTAACCAGAAGCTGATCAGCTGGAGGTGTTTCCTGTTGGGTGTGTCTTCTGTTGGGGCTGGTTGCATCTTGCTGAGCTCTCTCAGTGGTGTCATTCCCTGTGAAGGGCCACTGAGGAGCCATCTCTGTCTGTTGTGTCCAGCAGGCGATGCTGGCACCACAGTGGGCAGCAGAGGAGCTGGGCCTGCAGGAACCTATGGCAGGACTATCTGAAAGAAGACTTCCGAGAGGATGTTGCGGAGTTCAGCACTGGGCTGTGTGATCAGGCAACTGATGGCAGCATAAAATGATGATGGCTGAATCAGTGCAACAAGCACTCGTGAGATCTGTGAGGTGAGGTGGGCTGCTGTGGCTCAACAGTGAGGGCAGAACTTGCCCAATGGGGCTGCAGTCCATGTGGACCTTAGGCTTAGCAGTCTGGAAGCTTGTTCTGAAAACCCTGTGTGAGAGCAGATTCGAGGGTAAGTCAGTGGTGTTACTAGTTTGGCTACTTTTATTAAAAAAAAAAAAAGACAAAGACATTGAAGTCCAATTATTCTGCCAGTTTTCAGCTGAATAAATTTATTGAGGGGTTGGTAATGTGTTATTACACATACTTTTCTTGTTGGAAGTCCTATATTAATTGCCTAGTCAAATTGTTTAAAAATTCTCACTACCTGATCTGTTCATCATATCAATCTCTCAGACTGATTCTCACCTGCTTTATGTCTTCACAGAGTGCTCATTTATTGCTTTCCTGATTACACACTTTGTTTTGCTGGGACTTAATTTTTACTGCGTCTCTGAAAATAGAGCCAGAGGGAAGATACAGGACAATGTGTAGTGTAAAAATCTAAAATAGAAACCCAGAAAATCTTATTTCTTAGTCTAAGCTCAGCTTTATACAATGCATATTTATACTTTACAGAAAGTTATTTGTTTTTATTCTGGATCTAAAGCAACCTCTTTTTTAATATAAATAGTATATTTTTTAATATAAAAAGTATAAATATTTTCCTCAGAAGTTGCCAGATGGGAAAGGAGAATTTTTTTTTTCTTGAAGGTTTCACTTAATGTAACAATTTATCTTGATGATTCTATAGTAGTGATTAATAAAGTTTTCTATGGCAGGATGAAGTGTGACTTCGCTAAAATGTCTTTGAATCCAAACCATTTAAGTTTTGTAAAAATAAAACCTAATTTTTTAAAATTATCTGCTGATGAGCTACCTCTGGTTTGATTAAACAATGCCAGATGAATATTCTTAGAATATTTGGGCCACCAGTTTTAAGAGACACCTTTCTTCTCCTGAAAATACTGCTGTAAATTTGGAAAAGCAAAGTGAAATCAGTCAAACTGGGTTAAACTGTGTAATGGGCTCAGAACTGAGGCCAAACTGTAGAGCCATCCAGTTAACCTCTGTGGTAATTTTGATACACTCTGGGTATGTGGTGTTGTGGGGTTTTTGTTTGTTGGTTTGGTTTTCCTTTTCTAAGTCTGGAAGATCCAGACCCTACTTCTTTATCTTGTGGTGGATATGATATTCGTATTTGTAGAAAACCTCTAGCAGCATGTTGGCTGCAATGGATCAGTCTTTTAAAAGCTTTAATTTGTATTCATTTCCTACAATTATCATGCTGTAAACTCTGCATGCAGGAGACCATTTTTGATTACATTCACCTTACCGGTTCACTGAGCAGAATGATAGGAAATTACACATCTGACTAGTTGTTCAAGGTACAACTGCCTGCCTGTCTCTTAATCAAGATTCAAGCTCCTTGTAGATTTATAATTTGAGCACAGACCCTAAAAGTATTTCATCCCTGTTTTAAGTCGTAAGACTGCTGAACCAGCAAATCTAATTGGCTGAGAGGGTCTGATCGTCTTCCTTAAAATAACGTGGCATGCTATGTGGGTAGTGAACGGATGTACATCACATGGAATCAACCACTGTACCTTTCAGAGAGCATCGTGACCTCCAGTGAGAGACATTTTCCTTGTAGTTGCTTTTACTAAGTGGCAAGATTCTGATTTAAATGGTGGATGCTGAAATAGAACTGATCTCTCTCTCGTGCTTTGTATAACTCATCTGCTAGACTTACACAGCACGGAAAACTACTGCATTTTACTTTTTTTTTTTTTTTTCTAGAAAGGAATTATTTTGTAATTAGTGTCCATTGTTAGAGGATCACAGCATCCTTTTCTGAAATGCTGATGATTCTAATTTGTGTGGCTCTTAAGCAATACAGCGTCAAGCTGCTCAGCCTCAGCAAGCTGCCAGTGGTCTGTAGCATTTGGCAGGGAAGTGAGAGCTGCTGGCTAATGGGCTGGGAGGAGGTGGTGGCTGGCTTACAGCTTCTCTGGGCATCCCCTTGGTAGATCGGCTTTCTTAACTGTGGTATAAATGCAAAATTAAATGGCATACCCTGCCCCGAGCAGCTTACAGCTTCAGTAATGAATTACAGCATCATATGGTTTTATAAACTGCTGTTAGCCAAATTTATTGATTGGAGAAATGGATGCCTTAGATTTCCTAATTTAGGAAATACCTCAGGTACACACAACATAACTTTTTTTTCAACATTGTTCTGCTTCAAGTTAAAGAATTAACGTGCCCCTAGAAGCATCATACTGGGCACGTTTTGTAACACGTGTGCTAGCCATTGGGTCTGTATACCTTAAGTCCAAAATTTGCTTATTTAAAAAGACAGTTACTTGAAATGTATTGTTGGACACTCTGAATGTAGTGAGGAGGTGCGGAGAGCCTATGAGTGAAGTAACCACCTGTACATCAGGGATAGAGGCATTGCCTGTATACATTTATTACTGCTGATGCTTAATCATGGTTTTTATTTAAAAATTTTAAGCCATGAGATATACGCTTATGAATTCCAAAGAAAGCAACACTGCAAAAAGTGTTCACAGAGTGGCAGTCCCAAATTAGCATCAAAACCCCACCGTGCTGGGTGCTGTACAAACACATAAACACTGTAGCAGGGCCACAGATCTTGCACTCTACATGATAGAGATCATATTTGCTGGTAATAGCAGGAAAGAGAGGGAAAGAAAAAAGAAATAAACTAGGAAATTGAGTTCCATTGTGTTTGATGGTGAGAATCATTAACTCAAAACAAATAGTTCACACAGCGTGAGTGCCATGCTTGTGAACTTTATAGAGAATGACTCCGAGACAGTTGCAGAGTGGTCAGGAGATACGCATGATGCCTGTGAAATACAGCCTGCCCAGCCATCTTAAATTTTCATCACAGAGTCCATAGGCACCCTCCCTAAAGCCCAGGATGCTCAGCAAGGTTTGCATCAAGTTCTGGCACAGAGGAACATGAAGAGTAGTTGGCTTTTGATATCAGTAGATCAGTATGGGATAAAAAAAAAAAGCTAGGAGGCTCAGTCCATGTGTTACTTGTTATCGAAGCATATATAATGCAAGGATGGCATTATATATATGTCTGTGTGCACTTAACATACGACCTTGCCATCTGTCTCACGTTTCTGTGTTACTGTTGCAGATTCTTCATGTCCTGATATGATCTGTGTTACCTCAGATGATTGCTAAGAGGTTTTAATTTGTTTTTAGAGAGTTTCAAAGCATGAGAGGTTGGATGTTAAGAGTGTAAGCTGCCATTACTCCTATTATTACAAGGTAAAATCCTCTTAATAGATGTGAAAAGACAGGTGGTATTGCTAATAATGCACAACTGTAGTTATATCACAACAAAGAGTTGACCAAAAGGAAAAAAACTCAGTACCTTTAGTGCCAAGGTAGATGGAATAACTTGTGCTTTGCAGCATCTGTACACGTGCAGTCAGTTGGGACTTGTCTAACTTAATGAATTTTCTTATATCTGTCAGGTGAATCAGGAATCCAAATGTAGAAATGTGACATTCATATACACCATGTCCATCTCTGAATGATTCATATTCCTCTTGTGAGGGGTCTATGGTTATGTGGTTTCTGAAGTACAGAGATGAATTATTTTTCTAAGGTTACCTCATTAGGGAAAATAATTTAATATGGCATGGTTATTATTACATTAGTAAGAGTAATAATGCTATTTCTACTTCTATTGTAACAGCTAGCCATTCCTAGTTTTGAAGCTTGATGCATCTGCCTACAGTTCAAGTATAAATCAGGCATGCAGATGGAGGACTTGTGAAAATGAGAGGGTATTGATTGACACAAAAAGATCTTTGGGTCAGAACACTGAAAGCCTAATCTTTTCAACTTGTTAGTAACTGTTGTGACAAAATATAATTTAAGGGGGGATTTGAAGGGCTATAATGAGGTACCGTTCAGATTTTTCAGAAGACAGATGTATTGTACAGCACAGAAGAAAGCACGGGGATGCTTCTTTGCATATTTAACAGATGGACTTTAACTGTGGTAATCATACTACTCATGCTAGTTGTGTGCTCATAATCCTTACGATTCCTCTACACAATCTTAACTTTTAAAAAATTGGGGCCCTATGATGAGGGCCTATGCATTTTCAAAGTTATGTGGCAGGAGTATGTCTTGGAAGTGCTCATGTGAAGGTTTTAGTGTTATTTCTTGTTGTACAGCCTGCCTATACTTTGCCGTGTCATCTGGGAAACAGGCTTTTACTGTAGTGCTGCTTATTGGTGTTCTCTTGTCACATGAATTTCTTCAACCAGTAGGATAGGTAAAACAGTATTTCTTACTTTCTGTACAATCCATTACTGGTTCTATGTGACAATGCATTTGAAGGAATTATCTGTGGCAGAGAAGGGATAATAACTGATATTTCAGATAGGCCACGGTTAGTGATACTAGCCACTAGACAATGTCTGTTTGCCAACATTTTCCGTATTCCCTTATTGAATATCCTTCAGTTGCAATATAATCAACATGGACTGGTCTGTATTAAACACCTGATATCTCTAATGGTGGCTCAGCTGAATTTACTGAAACTTAATGAACTGTGAATGAATTTATAGTAATAACTATTGGTAATTCTTCTTAAAAATTCCCTGGAGGATATTGAGTTCTGTTCATCAGTTGGTCAGGTACACAGAGAGAGTTGATGAATGTTTTCAAAGGGAGCTCAGATAAATGAGCTTTTTGCCATTTGTCTTTTATCTCGGAAGCCTACATTTTCTATGGCATAGTGTGAGTTTGAGTATCACTGTTTGGGGATGAACAAGGAGTGAGACAGTTAGGAGAGTGGGTGGGGATGCGGGAAGGTGGAAGTTGTTTGCATGGGCAGTTGCTCTTTCTTTACCCAACCCTGAATGAAATTACACCCTCTGCAACCTTCCTGGCAGTCTAGAACTCAGTGATCAAGCAGAAAAATCTGGTTTTTGAAAGCTAGATGTCTCAAATGGCAACATACATCACTATCCTCTTTTGAATACACAGTCTGACTTATGTTTGGTGAGTTAATATTTCCTTAGGTCACTCATGCTGAGCAACATAATTTAATATGTAGACCTTGTTTTCCCATTCCCTCATCCTGATGATTATTCCAGCAGCTGGACAGCCTCTATTGTTTTTGATTCATGAATATTCATTACTATTGATTTCAGTATTTTCTTTGCTTTCATAGGAACAAAAATCTTAATATAGTTCTGTAGTGGGTCTGGCTGAGCTGGTTTTCCACATGGCAGCAGTGTTTTTGTGCCGGGAGCTAGAAGGGTGTTGAGAACACACCCGTGTTGTGACTGCTCCTGAGCAGGGCTCGCACAGCACCAGGGATCTTCCCAACATTCCCCCCGCAGTGGGATGGGGTGGGCAAGATCTTGGGAGGGGACACAACCAGGACAGCTGACCCCAACTGACCAAAGGGA
>JAVSBS010007061.1:16848-48856 GCA_033124195.1 Coracias cyanogaster | reverse complement strand
CCTACAGTCTCTTTTAGCTGTTTAAACAAAGGGGTCCCATCCTCCACTAGGTCTTGCTTACATACCAGGGAAAGAGAGGAAGAAAAGAAAAACCCTTCACAGATTTCGAGAGTGCCCTGAGACTATAGCTATGAAAAGACAGGAGAAAATGGAGACAAAGAAAGTTAATGGAGCTTGCATGGAGCAAAGAATAGCTACAAAACAAAGTATCCAGACTGATCAGGCAGGCACTGGAACAGGCTGCCCAGAGAAGTGGTTGAATCACCATCCCTGAATGTTTAAAAGCCACGTAGATGTGGTGCTGAGGGACATGGTTTAGTGGTAGACTTGGTAGAGTAGGGTTATGGTTGGACTGGATGATCTTAAAGGTCTTATCCAACCTAAATGATTCAACACAAATTCAAACTTCACTGAAAGACCACACAAAAATATCTATAAATACCACCCCCTCCTAAAACCCTTTCACCACAAAGGGAATTACCAGAGGGATGTCATAACATCCCTTCCCTGGCATGGAAGATCCTCTCTACCTTGGGAAGGTGGGAACCCTTGTCCTTAACAAACACATCGCCATCCATTTCAATATCTGTTATTTTCTGAATGACAAGAGAACGCTGTCGTTCCCTTCAACATAAGGGAAAAAACAAAGAATTCCTGTTCACTTTGCACACGCTTAACTTCAAGCACATGCTCCATTGCAAAACTGAACAGGAATGACTTAAGCATATGCTTAAATGGTTTCCTGATTCAGACCCTAAAAATAGGAATAGTTTCTGCAGTTCCTCTCTCTCTTGTTCTCCTAATGACAGACAACTATTGTGCCATGTCGTTATGACAATAAGATAGCTTAATTGCCCTCATTCCAGAAGCTGTCAGTTCTGCTTAACTGGTACGTGATGGATGCGTCTGGGAGTAAATGTGTTAATGTATCAGTCCCTTATATCTACCATACATCTTCCTCTGCTGTATTTAAAGAAACCTTGGTGTTCATGACTGACTTGCTAGATATTATATTCACTCATATGGGCAGCAATGATATTGCTGTCTTATGACTCATTTCTTTGTGAAAGACGCATGAAATAACTTTCTCCTTCATTTACTGCACTTTTTCAGCTCCAACCCAAACATGGATTTCCCTGTACTTGTGTTTACAGTGTGGCCAGAAAAGGCCACCTCAAAAATGACAGCTATGAAATGAACCAGGTGTTCCTGCAACTAATCCGAATTGATGAATCAAAACATTTGGAAATGTGAAGTTGCTTTAGAAATTTTGTGCACTGTTACCTATCGGAACACAGTCATTGGAAGCATCAGAGAAGACTTAGAATCAATGATATCTACAACAAGTAATCAGCAGCTTGGCACGGAGGGCCTTGAATTCCCCAAGAAGTACTGGTAAGGTCACGCCTCAACACAGTCTAGGCAAGCTTGCTCAGTTCTCTTCCACATTCCCCTTTCTGATCATCATCATCATGACCAAGTTCCTTCCCTCTTCCCTCAAGTGTTTCTTGCACACTGCACAAGTTGGGTTTTTTTCCTCCCACAGTCTCTCATTAAACTGAACTGGAACACAAAGACTATTTTTAACCACTGGCTTATGAGTCTATATATTGCTGTATTAATAAATATGACAATGGCATTTTTTGTGTTGATATTAGTAACGCCTTCCTTTTCAGAGAATTATTACTTGCAACTCAGGCACGTACTTTCATGGGCCCTCAGAGAAGGCTGTGAGGAAATAAAGTGAAAGAAGAAACAAAAGCTGCATGAAAAAAGTATAAATCTGACAAGAACAATATAAAGCTTAGTATGATTTGAACACAAATTTTGTTCACTTAATCCATTTCTCACAGCTTTCCTACCAATACTTTTGTTTTTAAACCATTAAAGCACGCTGATACTTCTAAGCAGTGTGGTTGCAAAGTTCCCAAGACTCTGGAAATAAGTAAAAAAAAGAAATAAGCCACTGAAAGAGCACAGGTGAGACACAGAAGTGCTGAAGTGCAGGGACTGTGTCTAGAAGTGGCAGAGTCACCACCTCCTCTCAAGTGAAGTGGAGCCAGAGCACACTGCCAGGGAGAAGCAGCTGCCAAACAACTACAGGGCAGGAGTACGCAGTGCACAGATATTTGTGACACTTATTCTGCTGTTAATAATCAATTAGTACAACTGCTACTGTCCATAAATCAACTGTTACACATAAATTGAAATGGTTTGTGTGTGTCTAACCAGAATTGGAAGTTGTCAATTCTACTGAAGTTATAAATTCAATCTTGAACTAGTTGTTGTTTCCAATCTTTTTCCTGATGTTACTTAAGTGATAAACATTTTTCTTCCTAAGATTGCACTATAATGCAAATTCCCCAGAAGCTGTTCTTCCCACACCGAACCACTAATTTATTAATGAAAACTCACATTTTTATTTAGAAAGCAATTCTTCCCTCCCTTCTCCGATGATGTCACTACATTAAAAAAACGCACTGAATGTCTTTGCTTTTGTAGTAAGAATAGGTGGAGAGCCAAGGTTACTAAATGAAAGATGCTGAGGGGACTGGAGCATCTCTGTGATGAGGAAAGGCTGAGAGCCCTGGGGCTGCTGGGCTGAGAGGGCATCTGATCAGTGCTGATCAATAGTTAAAGGGCGTGCGTCAAGAGGCTGGGGCCAGACTCTTTTCAGTGGTGCCCAGTGATAGGAGAAGGGTCAATGGGCACAAACCCAGGAGGTTCCAACTGAACAGGAGGAAAAAATTCTTTGCTGTGAGGGTGCCAGAGCCATGAGTCAGGCTGCCAGTGGAGTCTCCTTCTCTGGAGAGATTCCAAACCCACCTGGACAAGATTCTGGGCACCCTGTTCTGGGTGACCCTGCTTTAGCAGGGGGGTTAGACAAGATGATCTCCAGAGGTGTCTTCCAAGCCCTGCCATTCTGTGATTCTGTGTGATTTCCATTCATAGGAGACAGCACATCTTTTAATTTTACTGATACTTGCTCTTAGCATACGTCATCTATAAACACTTCCCACATTAATACCTACTTAAAAACTTACTTGGTTTTTTGAATCCAGACGCAATAGTCTGTAATGAAGAGATCATTAAGAATGTAGGCAGGGTCATTCTCCATAAAAATCTTGTGAATGTCCAGCAGACACTTCAAAACTGCAGCTTTTCCTGGAAATAGATTTTTATGTTTGTCATTCACCAGAAATCATAATAGATAATCTTTACCATCTTCTCACCTTTGAGGCTTTAATAACCGTGCTATCTATAACCATCTTGTAACTAAGCTGATTCACAGGTTCAGAACAGCAGTAATAGACTATGCCCTTCAGTATCCACATTTATGTGGATGTGGAGCCTCTGAATTCAGCAGGAATCTCTCCGCAAAGCCTCAAGGCATAGTCATGCGTGTAATTCTCTACAGCTGAAGCAGCCCCTTCCCCCAGCTCTTCCAGTTCTGAGCTGTGCCGGCCCAAACTTAAGCACAGTCAGAGTGTACCAAATTAAACAAACTAAAAAAAAAGCAGGCTGAAAGGTAACTGACAAATAACAAGAAGTTATGGCCCATCATTTATTTACCCGAAGAAAGAGAAAGCCTATTTCCCCAGACATCTACACAAATACCTGGGTTGGGAAATACGGTTGGGAACACACAGCCCACTGCTGGGTCAGGCACACAGGAGCCACAGCATCTGTGTGAGACAATGTGAACACTACCATCGCCTAACATCTAACCACTGCCTTGGATCCAGCAGAACTTTTCCTGCTTCTGTTAGTTACAGAATAATTCCACAAATTGAGTCCCCAGAAAGAAAAACCTCACTTCAGGCTCAAGAAGGTGTCATCTGACATACATCTGACAAATGCCACGAACTATTAACAGCTTGAATATTCATTTTCTCATTCCACAAGCAGAAATTATTTTAATTTTCTCCAAACGCAATCATCGTTTATTAAGAGAATTGATTAATGTAACCTCAATTAACTGGAATCTCCTCCCTTAGTTTTCTGATGAAAGCTCCTAAAGGGTTAAGTTCTGGAACACTGAAAAAATAATTATTTTCATTGTTTAATGAGGGGGGAAAAAAAAACCACATTCAAATGAAAACTGCCACTACTGCAAATGGAATCTAATAACCCTCTCCCAAGAGGCTGGCTCCTCCTAGGCTATGAAAGCTGAACAGGGATGAAATTACATTTTAGAGACTTAAAAAAAAGCAGAACTCCCCCTGCTGTTCAAGCACAACACTTGTTTGTTTTCAAGTAATTCCACACTGAAAAGACAGGGACAGAGAACGACAATTAAAGAATGTGAAAGATGGAAATTAGGAAAGGATATGGAGAGTAAAACAGGGCTGAAAAAAACACCTATTGGTTTGGAAGAGAAAAAGAAAAAAATTAGAAAGAAAAGGAAAAAGGAAAGAAAACATAACATCCCCAAAATAACTGATGAACTTGTAGATTGTATCACCATCTACGCTTGTCAAGCCAAACTTGTCAAACAATTATTTTGACTAAAAAAGTGTGCTCTTTTAAAAAGAAATAAGTGGAATTAAAATTTTGCTAATTTTTGAAGGTTCTAGCTGTCAAGCTGCCAGCCCAAACCATTCACAACATCTACTGCTGTTACTCATCTGCCAAGTAACAATGCAGATTGGTGACTGTAACACTAATTTTCAATCAAAATTTGCCTGTCTTCATAAATTAAAGATTAGAGGCCCATTAAGATTCTATAGCCAGAAAGGCTGAAAATCTAGCCAGACTTAAAATAGGGAGCACTACACACAAGCAAACAGCCCATCAAGCTAGCAAACTTCTGCTTTTAGAATACGCATCTTATACATGAACCCTATAAACAATAAGTTCTTACACACAACTACACTGAACTCCTTACCACAGGGTACTGGGTCTGGCTGAGCTGACTGTCCCCACGGCACCCTCCTGGAGCAGGGTTTTGTGCTGGGAGCTGGAAGGGTGTTGAGAACAGCCCTGTGTTGTGACTCCTGCTGAGCAGGGCTCGCACAGCACCAAGGCTCTTCCCAACATTCCCCCCAGGGGGATGGGGTGGGCAAGATCTTGGGAGGGGACACAACCAGGACAGCTGACCCCAACTGACCAAAGGGATATTCCATACAATATGGTGTCAGCTCAGCTATAAAGCTGGGGAAAAGGAGGAGGAGTGGGGGGGCTGTTCCACTGTCCTCCAGAGCAACCGCTACGCGTCTTGGAGCCCTGCTTCCCAGGGAGGGGCCAAACTTTGCCTACTGATGGGAAGTAGAGAATAAAACTTTGTTTTCCTTTGCTTCCATATGTGGATTTGCTTAGCTTTTGCTTCTATTATTATTAAACTGCTTTTTTGTTTTTCATCTTATTTTCCTCCCCTTTCTTTTTGCTCTGCTGAGGAGGGAGAGGGGAAGAAAAGGTTGGGGGGTGTGGGGTGTGATAGAGCGGCTTGGTGGGCACCTGGCGCTCAGCCAAGGTTAATTCTGAAAGAATTTTAGTAATGCCTGATAGAAAGTTTTTCCTCTAGATGCTTTTGGGATGTAGCTCAGGAATGATGGAAGAGTGCTGCAGTTAACTCAGTGGACTGGAAGTCTGCATGTGAGCCAGCTGGGAACAGCTTCATTGGAAAAATTATCTAACACTCACAATGTTGTAAATTACTAGGAACAAACTATCTAATGTGGAGTTCATGGAATCTGGCTTTCTTGTACATCAGACACTTTTTTTTAAGCCTCTGGAGGTCAGTTTGTTTAAAATCTCTCTGATACATAGAGATAGAGGAAGCAAAATAAACAAAAATCCTTCTTTGAGAACCTTCTCAAGTGTGAACATTCATCAGCTTTAGAAAGGTAGGAACACAAAGTTCAGGAGCTCTTTTTTTTGTTTCCTTTTTATCTCCTTTTTTTAAATGTAGGTACAACCTTGCTGTTCGACTGTGTAAATCCTGAATAACAGCACTGTGTACCTCAGTATGTTATTAGGATGGTATTGCCTGGCACAAGCTGCTGTCCCTTAGGGTGTGCTGTATGTGATGTGGAAGCTCTGGTGAGCAAAAGAGTGGCAATAGCTTTTGGATTTAAATTGGGGTCCCATCTGGAAATGACTTCCTGCATTAAGTTAATCAGACACAACTGAGTGGAGTTAAGCTCTGGCATTACTTAGAGGTTGGGGTTGTGTCTGGCAGGAAGCAGATGGGAACTGTCTGCTTAGAAGACAGACAATGTATCCTGATCCTATTGTTTTCTTTGGTTTTTTTTTTACACAGAGTTTGCTATGGGAGCTTAGGATTTTAGCTTGTATTCATGACTATGCTCTGAAAAACAGATGAGGGCTCCAGTCAGGGTGCGTACTGTTTGAGCTTAGAAAATGTTGACTTTCTGTTTGGTTGCACAGGCTTTGTTTATGCTGTGACCCCTCAAACCCAGGAAGATATGCATGCCATCTTTTCTAGAAATTCTTTTTATTAGCCCAGACTTTAAAACAAATGACTCTTAAAAGTGAAATTTCTCAATGTTGAAGCAGGTGGTTGAGGTAATACCCTGAATTTCAATAGTATCAGACTGCCAAGCCAATTCTCTGACTTAATTTTAAAATTATGGAGTAGCACAAGGCTTTCACTGTGAAACCAGAAATGTCCTGATATCCACCTGGAATTGAGCAGAGGCTTCACAAATCTGTGGAAATTATTTATTTGGTTTTTTTTTGTGGGAGGTGTTTGCTTGTTGTTGTTACTGTGAAGTTGTTTGGGTTTTTGTTTGTTTTCTTCCCCATCAGGCAACTCTGGTGCTTTTCCAGCTGTCTTTTGGGGTTTTTTTTTTTTGTGTGGAAGTATTTTGCTTTGCAGGAGATAAGGTTGCATTCTAAGGCTAAACCATTGGACAGCCTTACTGGATTATATCAAGCTTAGTCTTTATTCCTTACCTGGGTTGCATTAGACTTTCATCAGTGCTTGTCATCTTGTCACTGATACAGTAGTTAAGCTTTTCAAAGTGGCCTGAATTGAAGTAATTTTTACTAGCGTTGCACATAAGGGATATTAGATTCTTAATGAAACAGGGATGCTTCAGACCAGAAGAAATTCCACCCAGACACTCAGATAACACCTGACAATCAGTTTGTCCCTCAAAAATGGGAAGATAAATAAGCAATCTTTCCTATGGCAACTGTTTAAGAAAAAGATTCCTCTTCCACCAGTCTTCAGATCTCATGGAGATTTCATCCAAGATTAAGAAAGTGAAACTCACTTCACACATACCAAGCAGTGGTTGGTATGTATTATCCTTCAGCTCCAGTCACTGATGGATTTCTCAGACATGGTCATTTTCTGATTACCAGCAGAAAGGGTTTTTTCCTTAAGAATACCACAACAAATACAATATTGATTCAGTTTAACTCTTGCTGACTGTTACTGCCAACTGTGGACCTGTTTCAGCAACATAATATTGCATGGAAGTAACGTAGACAAGGTCCAGTTGTCATGCTGCAGTCTTGGCAAATGTCTACCCGACTCTAGACAAGCTTCTACTGACATCTCTCCTTTATGTATCATTTTATGTTGTTTCTCTCCATCAAATCTCATTGTCTTCCCATCCTTCTTCCAGGCAAGTTCAGTCCAGATATAAGATTGGAATTCCTTCAACAATAGGCATATAATTTGGGTGGCTAATAGTTGAGTCTCAGTTCACACCTTCACCAAGGATCATCCTGGTCCTTCTATTGGAACCACCTTGTAACTGTGTGAAAATCTAGGTGCTGGATGTTTTGCTTACCGTGTGTGTGTGTTAGAGTGGCAGTGAGAATAAAATTAGCAGCTTCTTGCTGGAGATTGTGTTGTCACTTGCTGTTTTCCAGCTGAGGCTGTCAATTTGTTGCATATGGTTTTCATTTCACTTCAGCCTAGAAGGCATCTAGAGAGGGTGGTTCTAACCCCAGGCTGTATGGTTGCATCTCTTCTGCCTCTGACCAGGTTTTTTTGCTTATTCACTGTGAATCTGGCTCATTTTTCAGAAATAGGTCGGAGAGAAATCAGACAGTCAAGCTGAAGGTCAACTTCTCTCAATGCAGAAGTGACAAGCAAGGGATATGTTAGAGGGAGTAACATCTTTGTGTCTTGGAGCCATTCTGAGCATAGTATAAACTGTCTTGCTTGAATGTACAAAGTGGAGGAAAAGCCTCACAGCTGGTCTATGTTAAGTCAAATACAAGTAACAGGGCTTTCAGGACCAACATTTGGGTTTAGACTATGTATCCAACTAGTAGGGTATCTAACAATTGTCAGACTTGGATGGATTTTTTTGCAAAATAAATTCAATTGCCAGAAAGTTTGGATAATTTTTATTCCTCTACTTCTGTAGTTTATATCACTTATGACTTAGATTAGTTTTTTATAATGTTATATTATACTTTCAGCACAGTTAAAAAAATAATTACAAGTATATTAAAGTTGTTAATTGATCAGTCATGCTACCATATCATTGAATAAAATGTTAAATACACCCAAAAACCATGTTAAGATTTTGAAAGCTATATTCATTATTAACTTTGTAAAGCAAAGATGTAAAGAGTTAGGATATTTAGGCATTAAAATCACCTCATCCATCCCTTTGTTTTGCTTGTGTTAGTCTTCAGTCACTGGGCTTTGTTCTTCCATTTCCCAAGCACCGATAACTCATTCCATGCACAGCACTGACAGAACTTGCCCAGTGACTTTGAATTCAGTGACAAACAGAACTCAAGTTGTCCAAAGCTTATTTTTGTCTGCATTCAGTGTGTTTTTAGATGTTTCACTATATTCTGATAAACAGGGAATGAGAAAATTTTACCTCATATTGGAAACTGTACCTGAAATTCAGAGAGAATAAGATCACTACTGATCAATAGTGGGAATCTGGATGGAAAATCCTAGGGTCTGACTTCTCCGTATACACCTGCATGTATATAATGTGTATGTGCAGCTCCACTGGCTTTATTTGGAGTGTCTCCAAATGACACCCTTGGTGTGGTGAGGTAAGAAATTAATCTTTTGGGAGAATGGCATGATGTAGGATGGCTGTGGCAGAGAAAAGAGTAGAATCTAATGTTGGAGCACTTGTTTTACTCACAGTGAGGCCATTTGTTGTCTTCTCAGAACCTGCTGCTTCACCTGCCCCACACCTTTCCAATTCTGCACTACACAGATGGACTCTTTCAGACGCTGTGAAATCTGTTCACCCCTTGTGTCAGAATGCCTAGTTCCTGATACAGAAGGTGGTAAAGATACCATGGGAAGTTATCAAGATCAAGAATTAAAGATTGCCTTGTCATTAGTATGTATTGGCAAAATGGAATGGGCCACTTAAGACTGTTGTTGACTAGCTTGGCTTTGTGGGTCTGGCAAATGCTGGATACACAGGCTTTGAAGTAGGCAAGAATTATGCCTCTCTGCACAGGTGTTTTTTTTATAATTTGCTTTTTTGTGCCACATTCTAGTTTAGCATATAAATAAACTATAATTAGAATAATTCTCAATAATGTTCACTTTCGGTTTCATGCACAGAATTCAGACTTGTGCCCAGTATTCCTTTAGGTGGGTGTCCTGGTTTGAGTTAGAATAGAACTAATTCTTTTCAGTGATTTTACTTGTCAGATGAGTCTCTTCTAAGTAACTGCACTTTCTCAAGTTAATGGCATATTTTTTCAGACAGTGTCTGCTTCTAGCAGTGATAATGCTTGATGTTTAGAGTTACTAACAAGGAATGGGGTGTGCAGAAAGGCTCTTGTTATACTTGCTCCTATGCAGGCCAAGGTTGCTGCTAACTCTTGGGTACCACACCAGGGGTGCAGAAAGTGAAAGGCTGCACCTGTGGGGAGCAGCAACCAGGACAGGTGACCCTACACTGACCAACAAGGTATTCCATCACACATATGTCATTTTCAGTATAAAGCTGAAAGGTCACGAGGGTCAATCTCTCTTCTTCAGTGGCTGGCATCTGAGAAGGACTTGGTCTGTTCTGCTTTTGAACCCAATCCATGGGTTCCTGAATTGAGTTCCTGTCTGCCTGAGTCCAGTCTGGGCCTTCTGCAGTCCCTGCTCCACAGAATCAGTGGTGATGGTGACATAATTGCCATCAGGAGGTTGTTGTCCACTTGGGAGAGTCCAGTGGAGGGCTATGAGGATGATTAAGGGACTGGAACACCTGCTTTGTGAGGAAAGGTTGAGAGACCTGCGGCTTTTTTGTCTGGAGAAGAGTGAGAGGGGATCTAATTAATGTGTATAAATATATGAAGGCTGGGTGTCAACAAGAAAGGGGCAACCTCTTTTCACTTGTGCCCCGTGACAGGGCAAGGAGCAATGGATGCAAGCTAAAGCACAGGAAGTTCCACCTCAACATGAGGAGGAACTTCTTTACTGTGAGGGTTACAGAGCACTGGAACAGGTTCCCCAGAGAGGTTGTGGAGTCTCCTTCTCTGGAGACCTTCAAGACCTGTCTGGATGCGTTCCTGTGTGTAACCTGCCCTAGATTCCATGGCCCTGCTCTGGCCAGGGGATTTGGGCTTGATGGTCTCCAGAGGTGCCTTCCAACCCCTAACGTTCTATGATTCTATGTTCAATATCGAGTTTGTATACGCTCCGTTTTATTACAATTCTTTTCATTAAACATGTTTTAGTTTTCTATTCCATAAGTCTCTCTGCCTAATTCCCTTTCTCTTCCCTTTATGAAGGGAGAGGAGTTAATAGAGAGCATCTGTCATTCATCTAGTGGTGGGTCCAACACTAGACCTTGACAATGGGAAAAAAATTTCTCTCCATAGACACAAATTAAGAAACATATTTTGACAATTTTTGTTTAAAATCATAATCCTTATGAATGGAAAGAGCTGAATCCTGAAACCAAGGAATGAGATGGAACAGAACATTCATTTTAAGCATCCAGAGAGAGTAGGAGGACAATCCATCTATTAAAAACCATTTTCATTTTCTGAAATATCTTATGCTAATTATTCTTGGACAGAATCTTAGTGCTAAGATGTAAATGAGCGCAAAGAAATTGAAAACTGTTCCTACACACAATTGAGTTTTGGTTGAAGCTGAATTCCCTGAGGATCATAGATTTTTATTCTCATTATAGCTTCTATTTTTGGTTGAGTTTGGGTGTTTTTGGTAGGTTTTTTTAAAGACCTGTCTTTCAAGGCTGCTGCTTGTCAAATCTCTGCTTGCACCAGGGTTGCATTGTATAGATGGGGTATAAGAGTTCTACAATTTGAATTGTAAAAATAATAGATTTAAAAATATTTATGATTTCTTAAGTATTTACTTAAAAGATTCTACACAAAAATTTGTCCTCCCCCCCTATTCTATCTGCTCCATTACATGATATTGACAGGAAGGTAATTATGCAGCCCTGTGTGGGATCCACTGGACTAAAAGGTGAGAAATGAGTGTTGACAAATTTTTTATTCCTTTCCTTGGGAAGGAAAGCTCATCACTGCTTTTACAGATATTGCCAGCTTTTAGTCCACCCATTAGAAATAGATTTTTCTCATTTAAGTATTGTTTGAGAAGAAATACCCGTTTCTGGAATAATTTTAACCTAGCTGATGTGATTTCAGCCCTGTTAAGGAAATAGCTCTCACTGTTAAAGCCCCTTAGAAGGTAAATGAAGAGGAGTCTTTGTTTTCATGTACCATCACGGTGTCTCTGGCATTGCTTGCATCTGGATTTGGGTTATTTAGGGAGCATGAATAAGGCCCCCTGCATGATAACTAAAGGGTTTGAAAGAGAATCATGGATCTTACAGCTTTCTCACTCAGCAGCTCCTGTGCTGTACTGGCTTTTGTGGAGAAGGTATTAATACCAGTGAAGAGGGAAGAAAAGCTAATCTTTAGGTGGCTGTTTGGGCTTTGTTTATTATAACCTACCTGCAAAGCACTTGATTTTTTTACCCTGGATATCCAGGCACGGGATGGAAGGAGAGAATTACACTAGGCTTTGGATGACGCGTAAGTTTTCTGAGGGAAGTGGAGGGGAAGAAGTCTTTGAAAGATCAATCCTTCTACGTTATCATGGCTTTTAATATCTGTTATAGCCTCCAGAAAACAAACCCCAAACAAATAGGGAGGATTTTCAGTGGGTTTTGCAGGTGTCCCTTCAAGGATTTTAAAATGAACAAAGAACGATTAATCCATTAGGGTTTCCAAGCAGGATTGGTGCACTGACTGTGGAGTACTCCATGAAAATTCTGAAATAAATAGAATTTTTCTTTTTCAAAATTCTTCCATTCAAAGAAGCACACAAGCTGATCATTTTAGGAGTGGAAAAGTTGGAAGAACATATTAGGAACTGCATGCTACAGTATTTAAATTGTGATGATAATTTATGAAGGTAGGTTTGTTCCTTAGCTGGCCCAGCTTTCTTTCAGAAAGCAGTTGTTGATAAATTATGTGATTGCATGCAATTATTTACCCACCTTTGTCACTTTCACCAAAAGTTATATGCAAAACACTTCTGGGGATTTTGCTGCTCTGTGATGAAAAGTTAATTTGGATTTCTGCTGTAGATCCTGTGACTTTTTCCAAGTCACTAATATGGCAGCCATAACTTGTCACTCTGCTATGTCTCCCCCTCCCAGTGACTTAGGGCATGGAAAATCTATGTTCCATACAGCTCTATTGGGCACAGGCTGGAGGAGAGTTTCAAACTTGAAGTCCTTTTTGTGTGTGGAGAGGCATAATAAAGCAGAGTAACTCTTCCCAAGTGTTTACTCTGAAACACTTCCTCACTGAGGAACTATTACAGGAGCAGAGCATCTGCTGTTATACAGCTATGATATTTCATCTATACTGGCTAGAGTTCTCATGCAGGGTAACGTAAAAAGGTAATCAACAGAGATAGTAGAAACCTCTCTATAAGATACAAAATACTGTTCTGGTGTGATTGTTAATGGGTAATCTGTGCTGGATATTTATCTAAGATGTTTCCCTGAAACCACAAAAGGTGGAGGAAGAGCATAAATAGAAAAGCAAGCATATATTCTCTCAATGGCTGCTTACGATATTTTTGTTCCTTTAGGGTGCTGCTGAAGCATTGATTTTGTATTTCCTTGAAAGCTCCAAAAGCTACATATTCATATAAGAAACTCCTTGAATGATCGCAGGTCTTCTAGTACACTATAGAGATAGAGATGGATGGATATTTCTTGGACAGTCAACTTGTGCTTTCTACCAGTAGAAGAACTCTCTGTAAGTTTAACCGGACTCTGGATCTCAGCATGCACACAGGCCAACTCTTTGTTAATGTAGCAGTCTGCCTGGGATCATTAGTGGCAATCAGTGCAGTGTTTCTTCTTGAATTATCTCCTCAGCCAGATCCTAAGTTCCAGACCATGTTTTCTAAGGTGATTCGAGCCTAAGCTGTCTTGAAGTCTCTGTATTTTCTGGCTGATGAATAATAGTTTTACGCTTTCCAAGCAGAACAGTAATCAATGAGAATTTTATTATAAATGTTAATGGAGTTAACTTTTCTTTGTACAACTACTTTAAGATTTTCTGACTTATGAACAACACAAATACAGAGATAGTATTTTAAGTGGCATAGAAAATGGTTCCTTTAAAGCTTACTGTACAACCTTTTAAGTACTGCCATTCAAATATATTCCAGAAGCCTGAATATTTGCACCTTTAAAACTTCAGACACTTCACTGTCAATATTTTTCATTGTGATAACTTAAAGGAAACCTTAACTCCTTCCAGAGTTAGTTTTAAAGGAAACTGGTATGCAATTTGTGCACATAGAACAAGATGGAAGAGGAAAGGGAGATTGTTGCTTTTTTACTAGTGAAGCTAGATATTGATGTGTGCAATATTTTCATTTGATGAGGAAGTCCTAATCTGCAGTTTTGGATGTGCCATTATCATCATCTAAATTTTGTTAACACCCTCTTCTCATCCTTTTTTGCACTCTTATCTGTATTTGGAGTGTATGGATTGGCTGGCTCACAGTTTGTAAACAAGTTTTGGTAATGTCTTGACACGCAGGTGACTCATGCATTGAAATCCACAAAGGAAGCTGATTCTGCTAAAGTAAATATTTTTTTTTTTTTTTGTACTAAAAACTCTGCGAACTGAAGTTCAGGCTACCAAAGCTGCTTTAGAGACAGAAATAAAGATAAATGAGACCTTAAGGGCTCAGAAAAGACAATTTGAATGTGAGAAAAGTGTTATTAAGAAATTAATTAGATGCTGAAAGGGGGAGGAATTGGAGGTTACAGGAAAAATTAGACTTGCTGTTGTCAAATGCTCAGATCTCTCTCTCGTCTAAATCAGGAATCTAGTTACGTGTGCTGATCCTGGTATTTGGGGTGGGGATGTCTGGGGTGATGTAGATGATGAGCGCCATGGGACAAGTGATATTGAAATTTGACCCCTCATTAAAATGGAGGTGCAGTTGAATGATAGAAATAATCAAAAGTGTACCACGACATGAATTACCCCATGATCCAGGCCTGAGCTCTTGAAAATGCAAGAGAAATTTTCACGCAAGCTGGGAGAAAGTGAAACTGAGTATTTATGGTGTGTTTTACTGAACGGAGGAGATCAAGTCTTACTGAGTGTGGAGGCAGCCAGGGGATATTAGGGTCCTGGTGTGTTCTTTGATTGGGGTCCTGTTGGGCACCAGTCCTTGATACTCAGAGTTGCCTTTTGGGCAGGAAGATTAGATTTTAGAGAGTGAGGTGAGCCGTTGACTGTTAAAACTTCTTGATTATCTGGAATGTCTGAATCAGTGCAAAAGGCTGCCTGTATTACAAGCCACATACAAATGCAGGCAGCAGTAATCCCCTTGATGTTCCAGTTGACCCAGTCCACCTTTCATAAAGGCCATTGGTCAGAGGTTTCCCCAACTCTGTAAAAATGTATGTGCAAAACCTAAAGGAAATTATTGTACAGACAATTGACCATACCACTCACCACTGCAACCAGCAACAACCTGTTATAACATAGGGTAAAAATGGTAATGCAAAGGTAAGCCTGTTCTGTCCTACTGGAGACCTGAATTCCAAAGCCACAGAAAGGGCAAATTCTCTATACAATTGCATTCTGGTCAACCTGCAATAGGCAAATTACCTCAAAGTGGAGTTGTACTCCTGATACTGAGAAAGCCAAGGGGACTGTATGCATGGGAAGCAAAAGATACCTTAGACTGCATACCTTGGGTAAGTCATAGCTAACCAACTCTTTGTTGATCATATATGTGGTCAAGCAGTTCTTTTCTTAGTTATTTGCAAGTGTATTCCAATAAAAGAAGGATGAGGAGTGTGATGGGATAGAGACCTAATAGGTGTTGATCCAAAGTATGACCTGAACCTGGAAGGCATTAACAAGTTACACAGACCTGGAGTGTAGACCTGGAGTTTTGATCTTTTTGGTTTTTTTTTTGTGTTTGTTTCGGTAGAGATAATTGTTTATAAACCTAAGTTTTAATAGAAAGTGCTATATCATGGTTGTACTTGTGAGGCTTTTTGTAATAGTAGTCATTGGTTCTATAATAACCATAGGCATGAGAAGACAGTCTAAGGTATGGAATAGAGAGCCTTGGGCTTTTGAAAACGTGTTGATGGTTCCCCAGTTGTAAATCACACCAAATCAGACAATGTTCTATTCTATGATAATGTGATCTAGAAGATCCCATGCAACACTACAGGCTTGGGGAAGAGTAGCTGGAAAGCTGCCTGGAAGAAAAGGATCTGGGAGTGCTGGTGGACAGCCGGCTGAGCATGAGCCAACAATGTGCCCAGGTGGCCAAGAAGGGCAACAGCATCCTAGCCTGTATTAAAACAGTATGTCCAACAGGGGTAGGGAAGGGATCGGGCTGCTGTATGTGGTGCTGGTAAGGCTGCAGACTGAGTACTGTGTTCAGTGTTGGGTGCCACAATATAAAAAAGACCTTGAGGTGCTGGAGTGGGTCCAGAGAAGGGCAATGAAGCTGGTGAGAGGTCTGAAGAACATGTCTTATAAGGAGTCGCTAGGAAACCGGGATTGTTTAGTCTGTGGAAGAGAAGGCTGAGGGGAGACCTTATTGTTCTCTACAACTACTTGAAAGGAGGTTGTAGAGAGGTGGGTGTTGGTCTCTTCTCCCTAGGAATGAGTGATAGGACGAGAGGAAATGGCCTCAAGTTTTGCCACAGGATGTTTAGTTTGGATAGTAGGAAAAATTGCTTTACTGGAAGAGTGTGGTGGTTTAGGAAAGCTGTGGGGGTTTGGTTCCTGCTGGGAGCGGAGCCACATGTCCACTGCTGCTACACCCCCCCACCCCAAACCACCCCTCAGATGGGAAGAAACAGTAGGGGGGGCATAAGAGTGCCTTTGTGAGTTGAAATAAGGAGAGTTTAATACAGTAACGCACAAGAAACAATCAGAACAACAACAACAATAGCAATAGCGAGCAAAAAAAATGTACAAAGCAAACAATACCGAGCATGTAGACAAGGCAGAGCGGTCCCGGCCCCTGAGCGTGCCCTTCCCCACCACACAGCGCCCATCAGAACTGGAACTGGCCCAGAGCCCGCACTGGGGCATGACATCAGCATGGTGTGGAATAGCCTGGCCGTGTCTCCTGCTGACCAAGTTAACCCTGTCCTGGCCAAACCAGGACAAAGTGTGATCAAGCACAGGAACAGGCTGCCTGGGGAAGTGGTGGAGACACCATCCCTAAAAGCTTTAAACAAACGTGTAGACGTGGCAGTTCAAGACGTGGTATAGTGGTCATGATGGTGTTGGGTTGGTGGTTGGACTTAGAGGTCTTTCCAAACCTTAATGATTCTAAAATGATACAAGGTTTTTCTCACATGCTTAACTTTTCTCATGTGACTCCCTGTTTGCCTTTACCACATGCCCACACTCATGGGATCACCATAACAGCTCTCCCTGCGGATGTACGTAAACATCTGGATTGTCTCTGGAATAAAAATAAGTATATCATTTGGGCCAAATTTTAATAGAAGCAGCCATTTAACAATACATTTAATCAAACTTCCGTTTGTAGCCTAACCCCCCCACCTTGTCTGGACAATAGGACTTCGAGATGTGGAAGCAAACAGCCCCAAACCTCCCAACAGAAACCCTTGGGCAGATGCATGATATAGGGATAAACTATATTGTGAAAGCGCGTAGTCCTGAGACACGTGGAACTGGTAAACACCCAGCAATTCATGTATGTGATCCGGTGTAACACAAGGGCCACCTCCTAATTGTGTACGGTCTCAAGCCCATGAGAAGAGAATGTCTGACAGGAAGGATTGCTACACCTGGCAGTCTCAACAAAGGGTGTCGACACAACCCAATGTAAAAACCTCCCTGTGGAACTGTACAGATGTTATAAATTGTACCGCTGCTGGAGATATGAAAAGCAAGTGGTTGTGGTTAATCCCTTCATTGCAGCATCTAACTGGTGTCACCTGCTTGTGTCAAAATTACACAAAGCTGTATCATCCAGTGGTGGGATGTGATACCAGTATAAGCTATAAAGATTTAAAATATCCTTAAAATAACTTAAATATAGTTGAAAATAACCCTTGAACTATGGGTAATTGTGATGACTCACCTGTATATGCTACACGACAGTTAACTTGGGTATGCTCAGATGTGACTATTACAGATGCCCTTCTTATTACTCTGAGAAATTTCTTTCCTAAGGGTTGTAGCATCCCCACACGAACTGAAGCATGGACGTTACTGACTGGACGACATCCCAGAAATTAGCAGCATAGGCCAAAGTATTATTTAGATGAGGAATAGGTCACCATAAAGCTAGAATTATACAGTCAATTTAACTACATAAGTGGAAGCTTTGGCCACCCTTACTAATGGGAATTTTGAATTGCTCAATACAGAAGTGCAAACTGTCTCAAAAGTTGCATTTCAAAACTGACTTGTGTTAGATATGATATTACTTAAGGAGCAAAGAGTCTGTGGGTACTTGAAGGCAAAGCATGAACAGGAAAAATGCTGTGTTACAGTTCCTAATGTGTCACTACGTCCTTGTGAAAACCTTCAGAAGAAGAGGAAGGTAGCCTAAGTTGCTCATGAGCTTACATTTTTTTGTAAGATTGGCTGGGTGTTTTCTGGATGGATTACTAACTTGTTGCAAACACTGATCATTATTATACTTTGTTTTATTGCAGTATGCATTGCTGTTAGTTGTGTTAAAAGAATTATTGTAAAATATATCCCTCAGGTAAGCATTGACCTAGAAACTGAGGAATACATGGCTCTACTAAAGCCTGCAGACAAAGCGTACACCAATATATTGGACAAAGATGACATAAGTGGTTGAATTATGACTCAGGTCATGGGGTGGAATGTATGAATCAACTGGCTCATTGTTCGTAAACAAGTTTCAGTAACGTCTAGGGGGGTTGTAAAAGTGACCCAACCTTGAATCACCTTGAGGGCCTATCTTTGCAGAGACGACCCATGGGGAGCTGTGCAGATAGCTCAGCCTTGAGTTGTCCATAAGCCATAGACCAAACAGGGCAGTGCTGTATCATTAAAAGAACTGAAATCTGAGCCAAGCCTTGAAATTCTTCAATAAATAATATGCTGAGTCTCAATCCAAATCACTATTCTGTTGCCTGAGAATGTAAGATAAAGAGAAGCTGGAAGGTTTCGGTATCGTTTTCAGCTGACAACCTTGTCGGTACAGATGGTATAATCCACTCAGGCATAGTCTTGCCCACAGTCATGTAAATCAGGGGATAAAAGCCCTAAGGTTTGGATTAGGAATTGGGAGTTGCCTCTCCAATGCTACCTCATGCCAGTATGGAGACCCCTTCTCCCTGGTCAGGACACTGGCCAAGGTCAGTTTTCTGGGATTGAGAGCCCTTACCTGGAGGGGTAAGTGAATATTTAGCACGCTGTAAGTTTGTAACCACAGTCAATTAACTAACACAAGTATAACATTTAGCATGCTTCTTAGATTGTTATAGTGTATTCTTGCTTTTAAGTTGTAATAGTGCAGTCTTCCATTGTATCTGTGAAAGGCTGCATTAGTGGCATATTAAACCTGTAAGTAAAGCTGAAGTAAAATGTTTGCTTGAGCCTTGCAGTTAAACCTGTGGGTGAAACTCAAATGGATCATTTGCTTGAGCCTTGTATTCTAGTCTCTTTTTACCTCATGGAGTTTTAGGAAGAAATTAGAAAGGATGTAATATAGAAGGTAAAGTTCAAGATTAGACTGTGGTAAGGAATGTAATAAGGTGTATGTGTTAGTACAAGCTGTAGGAGTTGAGTCTGCTTCTAGAAAGACTGAACTGCAAACCAGAAGAGAATGTAATTCCATCTGACATATTTGTGGTTTTAATCATAGCAATGTCCAAATAATAATTTTCTAAATGAGATAACCCAAGCAAAGAGATTTTCAGGAGTTTGGACCCAAGTTCTGAAGCAGGGAAGTCATAAGCTAAACCTTTCACCAAACTTACATCATTGAGATTTTGCCTAAAATTTAGGCCTGTCCAGCTTCGTGTCCACTCAGAACTATGGGTGTAGCCCTAGAAGAGGTTAAAATATTAGATGGAATCTGAACTATGCCTTGTCTTGGCATGGCTTTTGCTTCAATCAGATTTAAGATCCTCAGCCTCTCCCTGGAGATCCTTCTTATCTCTAGAATATCTTTCATTTGTGAATTGAACTGAGCTCAAAACAGCAAGGCTTTAAGAGCTATTCATAAAGGGTTTAATGCAGGTATTTCAACACATATATTGCCTTACTGCTGTACTGTACACAAAATGCAAATCTACTGAAATGTGATTGTTGATATTTTTTCCTCAGCCGTACTATTTCTGTTATTAGTATTTACATTATATGTCCGTATCAAAATTCTGAGCTGCAAATTTTCCTAGCACAAGATTCTCAGAAACCAAATCACAATTGTCGCCCAAAGATGATTTTATGACTGAGTTACAGTCTTAGGCTGTGGGAAATGTAAATTTTAACCAATTTTAACCTTATTTCTTCCTCAGACAATTTTGTCTGATGTGGTTCAAGGGCTTTGACCTTTCTCTTTGACCTTTGTGTAAACAAAGAATCAAAAAAACCCCACAACTTTTGTTTGGTGGTGAGTCTGTGAGGACCTCAGGTACTGTATGCATTTACCAACAAAATTTTAAGGTTGCAATTTCACAGCAGAAGTACTTCTACACCTTTCTACCCAAGGACATTAACAGATATATCAGGACATATCTGACCAGTCCGATGCATTTTGAATATTGATAAGCAACCCAGAAAGTAAAGCATTTTACACTACTTTTTGTCTATTATTATTGAAGAGTGGTAAGGTTAGAATTGTAAACAACAGTTTACTATGTGTTCTAAAACAGTAAACAAGGAGGAGAGGGCAAAAGATAGGCAAAAGGAGAGCTAAATTCAGTGAACAAATAACTTGCTGTGCATTACTCTCACGGTTCTGTAAAATGGCATCATATCATAATCCTGTTGAGCTACCTCTTGGCAATTCATACTGGAAGAGGAGGAGGTTCTGTCTCACATTAATTGATGCAATTTGTGCAGTTGTCATGCCCAATGTGTGTATTACTGCAGGAGTACTTCTGTCATGACCACAAAGTTCCTCCTTTCTGTTCCAGATATGTATGTCTTTTCACCACTGCCTAACTAAGTGATTTTATGAAACACAGGTGTCCATTAGGGACCACACTGAAATTACTAGAGTTGCTTTATTTGCAGCCCACTTTGAATCCAGGTCTTTAGAACTGGGAAGCTGGCAATTGTGTTAACCTATATTTTGCTAAACCCTTGATAATTTATTGTTAAATTGGTGCATCCTTCCTTTCCTCCTTCCTTTAAGTTTCTCTTTGTCTGTAGAGACTTTGCAGAGAAGTAACAGCTCTTAGTTTGCATCACAGCAAAGCCTAATGAAAATTAATTGGTAGTGCTGCAAGCTTTCTCTTTCAGGCTATTGCAATTTGGGTATTTTTGCAGACTGCAGCAGCCTGTAATTTATCCATTATTTAACACTTTCTAGTAATGGAAACTACCATCAGGCATTTGCCCTCCAGGTGTCCCATCCCGTATACTTATAGCAGGGTAACCAAGAAGACTTAATTTGATTAACCAAACTGATGCTGGTTTTCACAACATCACAGACTTCCCGCTCATCTCTGGCTGAGACGGAGTTCAGCAGCTAACAAGAGTAGTTAAGCATCTACCATTAAGGGTAAAGAGAAATCCTTGGATACTTTTAATTAGCTTTGCATTCATAAAATGCTTAGGGATCACTTAAAATCCACAGATGCTTTTGAAAGAGACATGGTTCACTGCACAGACCATCGTAATATTGCCTGATCTGAGCACAGCTGAAGATACATGCAGCTGATGTAGCTTTGGAAGGTCACAGTTGCTGTATTTACTGGAGCTTATTATTAGCTGGAAACTCTATTTTTGCTATCAAGTGCACTTGTCAAATCCAGGCTTGTTGTCAGAGGGCAGTGAAGAAGTAATGTTCTCTGAGATGCTGTCCTTCTTATGACCGTTCAATAGTATCCCTAAATGAAGATTTAATGTATTTTGAATGGAAAATAGAATCTGTGTTTCATCCATTTTCAGTCAGGAAAAAACAAAAGCATAAGCGGCACTCAGCCTTCTCTCCATGGATACATTTCTGCAGAGCAGCAGGACTTTGGCAGCGGAGCTCTATTCATAAAGCAAACCATTTTCATAAACTACAGGAGGGTTGGTGGGGTTCGTTTGTTTGGTTTTTTTCTTTCTCTTTTTGGAAGCAGAAATAACCCAAAGAGCATATTCTGGGAGGTACTCACTTTAGTGATTCCCAAAATTCTCCCCTTTACTTTAAAGCTTTAATTTTATTATCTAAGTATAATTTTCTTTCCTTTCCATGTGTCGTGCATCTGCTCTACACGCTCCAGCCAGGAGAATAACCATATGGGGACATGAAAATCTCCACTGCATTGATGCCAGAAGACAAGTTTATGTTCATTTCAAATGGCATCAAAGGCTGCTTGTCTATTTTCCCTCTACATCCCTTCCAGTGACTTAAATCCATAGCGTTGTCTAAAACAGACAAGGAAAGAAAAAGGTCTGCCTGATTATGAAGTGAATAATACTCCTCCTAGTGCTGGAATTTGGATGATCAATCAATTTTACTTTAAAGCATTTATACTATAGAGCATTTTCTGCTTCTTTCTCTGTAAGGTAACAATTACTGCGCAAGGACCAACTCTCGTTCTGACTGATTTCAGTACTTTTCTTCATTTGTGCTCATGACAGGTTCCTTCCCCCAGCCTGCATAGAGGCAATATTCTCTGTAGGAGTGAAAATCCTTCAGCTAAATTTTCTCCAATGTCTGGTGCTCTCATTAGGTAAGTGCCTAATGCACTGTCCTTATAATTCCAGCGATGATTGGAAGTGGTATGAAAATACTATGTAGGTATTGCAAAAAAAACCCCCAACCTAATCAACATCAACACAGCTTGATCCAAGCTGATCCTTAGTTGCTGACTTGACCTGGGAAGGTGTAGTTGGTTGTTCATGATTGGTTGTCATAAAATGAAAGGTTAAAGAAAATTGTTGTGCCATCGTGGACAGAATGACATTTAGAAAAAGTAATAATAATCAAAAGTCCTAGCTGCACTTCAGCAAAAGTATCCAAGTGCTGATTGCTTGCTAAAGGACTCAGGCTGTATGGTATATACTTGTTTTTATAAATAGCTATTTGAAAGCACATGTAAACTTGTGGCAGACATGGGCTTGACCTAAAAGTCTGGCTTGAAATAAATTTGGTATGTGGAATTCATTTTCATGCAGCAAAATCCATTTTTACTCGCAATGAATTGAAATAACCGTTGCAAGAGAAATGCAAGCAATACCTACCAGCTTGCTCTCTGACACGAGGCCAGGGCCACTGCCTGGTCTAGCATGGCTGAAAACCTCATGGCCGTAGCAGTTCCACACCAGAGTGCTGGTACTGTGCCAGCTCGAACTGCTGAGGCTTTGTACTGGTGTGGCTCTCTGAATGATGACGGCTTTGAGAAATGTCTGCAAATAGAAACTTGCCCCTAGAAACTTTTTGTGGTAGGGCTGGAATTGTCACTCAGGTGGTGACTTCTATCACCTATTAGCTCTCTAAGCCTGAGCTTCCCTGTAGCTTTTTTCCAGAGCTTGAACTGTCCTGCTCACCAGGTGTGTAGAACTTCTCTGACTCTGTAAAGAGGAAGAGTCAATGTTCCTAAGTCAGTTTAAGGAGCAGGTTGCTTTGCAGGTTCCTGCATTTCATTCCTGCTACTCTTATCCTTCTGGAGTTACATCTCTAGCTCCTACTCACTTGCCTATTTTCCAGTGTCATTGCTTATTTTCCAGATGGGAGACACGGTTGGTCCTTATGGTCCAGTAGCGTTGAGTATCATCAAAATCTATGCAAATGAACACTTGTCCTAAAAACAAATGCTATTCCATAGCCCAAGTGCATCTCAGACAGTGCAGGAGGCAGCAAAAGGAACAAACTGCTACCTGTAGCATTAGCCCCTTGGTGTGTGCTGGTGCTACCTCTGCGAGAGGCAGCAGGCAGCACGCCCTCTCAGGGAGTTACAGGCAGGTCTCTGTGATTGTGGTATTACTATGTGTGCAGGGCATCAACAGAGATAGAAATAATCTCTGTCCATGTAACATTAGGCAGGTAGCAATGTGTAAAGCAAACAACTTATCCATCCTTAGAAATACATATACCCATTATCTCTTTCTATGGAAAAGCCTTTCATAGAATCATTTAGGTTGGAAAAAGATCTCTAGGATCATCTAGTTGATCATCTACATCATCTTCATTTCAGCCTTTGTTTATCTATGATACAGCTCTGTCCAGAACTGGGAATGGGTGGTGCTTGCGAATCATAAATAATAGAAACTGGATGTAGCCTCCTTGTTGATGGGACCTCTGCAGCAGGGAGCTTGCCAGTGAGAGGATGGGTATCCTCCTCCTTTTGTCTATTGCTTTTCCATCTCCACCTGTAAATCTCCGGCTTCACTGCAGCTGAGGCTGGGGAGTAAGTTGTTGAGGAATGACTATTAATTAAGGATGTGATAGCCGTTCTAGATCGGATATGCACAGCTCTCCATAATCCTTAACATTTGTTGTGTTCTCTGTTAGCTTTTGCTCTGACATTTGGCTTTTCCTTAATTGTCAAAGATGTTTTAAATTTATCTTTCTAAATGGATTTTCACTCTTGTCACATCCACCACTTCATGTCAGACTTCAAACATTCCTGTTCTGGCTCAACCTCAGTATCCCTACAGTATTTGGTATGTTTTCTCTGGGAAACATCTACCAGAATCCAAAATAATTTCCTGTTATTTCTAAATGCCAAGGTTAATACTGAACGTGGCTCACTTTTGTACTGCCCTCATTATTGTAGCTATCCCTTAGAGGGTCCATTTTCCTTTTCCCTGACCTTTGGTTATTTATGCTAGTGAAAATACATCTCATTCTTATGGTGTTGCATTAACAGTGCAAATATCATCTCTGATTCTTTTAGGCATTGTCTGTCTATTTTCTGTTCACTAAGGACTGATTCTCTAGCTTCCTCCTCCCTTTCATCTTGAATGCTACTTTCCTCATCACCAATATCAGAACTTTGATTAAAAAGTACCACTTGCTATGACTATGAGTGGCAGAACTTGGCCTTAAAGTAGTATTTTTTTGTCTTTTCTCTTTTTTAATATATAAATCTACTTGTGATTGACATCAGAAAGATTATATTTAAAGGAAAGTCATACTGAATTATAGTTTGATCAGTATTCCATGTTTCAGTTATTAGAGTTTAAGCAGAGTATATCTGGGGACTGCATTCATCAAATAGTCTGTGCATACCTGTGCTGGAGAGGACAAGGAGAGAACAATCAGCAGTATTAATTTGTTATTCAAAGCTGACAAAAATAACCTTTAATATACTTCCTTTATGTACATTTCCTCCTGGTTATCTTGACTGGAAAACAGTTTGTAGCACAGAACAATTTCATAAGCTCATTTTCTTCAGTTTTAGGAGATCAGTGATCATGTGCTGGAACGGGTTCAGAGAAGGGCAAAGAGCTGGGGAAGGGCCTAGAGCACAAGTCTTACGAGGAGTGGCTAAGAGAACTGGGGCTATGTAGTTTGAAGAAGAGGAGAATGAAGGGAGACCTTATAGCTTTCTACAACTACCCCAAAGGAGGTTGTAGAGGTGGGTATTGGTCTATTCTCCCATGTAACAAGCAGTAGGACAAGAGGAAATGCCCTCAAGTTGCTCCAGTATAGGTTTAGGTTGAATATTAGGAAAAATTTCTTCACTGAAAGGGCTATCAAGCATTGGAACAGGCTGCCCAGGGAACTGGTGGAGTCACCATCCCTGGGTGTATTTAAGTCATGTAGGTATGGTGCTTATGGATGTGGTTTAGCAGTGGGTTTGGTAGAGTTAGGTTAGTGGTTGGACTCGATGATTTGAAGGTCTTTTCCAACTCAAATGATTCTATGATACAAGCTGTGGGGAAAAAAAAAAGCTAATCATGTGAAATTATAACCTATATGTTGCTGAATATCACCCTACTTTCAATTAAATAAGGTTTATATTCCAACATGGAGCCTTGTTGAAAATCTATACTTAAATTGCGTTTCAACTTCCAGTGATTAAGGAAGACAAGAAATATAGAAAGGAAAATGCCCATTGCTCTTTGTTGTACTGGGTAGTTTCAGTAGCCAGTGGCTGACATCTTAAGCACTTCTAGGTAGTGAAGAAGTACTGGTTAAATTGTAGGTTTGGGTAAGCATATAAATTTTTTTCTGCATGTATGAAACACTCTAGATGTGCAAAATTGCATGCAAATAATCATTTTTATTTCTAGCTTTTTAATTTTTTTCTCCAATCAACTTCACCTTTTTTATTTTTATTTTTTTTTCACTTGATCCTCAGATGAGTTAGCAGCCAAAATGACAGCTAGAATGGAAATTCTGTTGTCTGCTGAACTGCTTCCACTCTGCAGGATGTAACTAACCATTGAGGGAAGAATAACATGTCATATACTGATGTCAAATGAAATTCCTTTAAAACTGGTGAGAAATTAGCCATTGTAAGGACTGATTCAGACATTTCAGATGGTTGAAATATAAGTGTATATACACTTTATACATAGTTGCTTCAGAGGTACAAGCAATAACAACTTCCATTACCTATGATTTCTACAGCTTTATAAAGAATATTTAAATCAAGCCACCAGTTGTGCTGGAAATGCAATTATATCTAGGTAACAGCTGCTATTTTACATTAACCCCTGCTTCCAACCAGCATATATTAAAACTACTATATGACAAAAGTGTAAATTTAGTGGGAGTATCCTAAAATCAATAGCAAACAACAAAAAACTCCACTTTGAAGATTTTCTTTTTTGAAAAAAGAAACAAAGGGAATGACATTTAAAACCTCTGTACGAATGTAAATTCTGTGTATTTACTTGCAAATTATTTGCAAGTACTGTTTTCCCATGTGCACATGCCTGTTGTAAATAGCTTTAAAATACCGTTTTAAATGGAGATTTTATAACTTTTATTTGCATTAATTTTTAATGGGAGTTTCACTAGAGATGTTTGACAGATGTTAGTACTGGCCATTTTGCTGGGGTTATGTTTAACCTTGGTATTTGCCCCATCTTCCTTGAAGGCTTCTCCTTTTATTCATTTTCATTTTTCTCAGAGAAATAAAATGAAAGGACTTGGCAGGGCAATTCAGCCTGACACTGTGAGCCATTGCGTGAGTCATTAGAAGAGACTGGAAGATTTGCTCATTCTTGCCAGCAATTCAGCCGTTCTACAGGGTTCTTGTTCAGAAGTAATAGACAACCTTTCAATTGCAATTCTTCCCTTATGCCTGACTTCAGCATTAGTGCCAGAATGATGGACTTTCCTACCATAAATACAGCAACAAATGTCAATTATTTTTAATATTTCTAAGATTGTCTTTAATCTGTTCTGCTGTCTGCTCAGTGATTCATTAATTAATTATTTTCATCAGAGAAAAAGTGTGCTATTTTGTGGGGAGAACACAGTGAAACAAACTATTTAAGGTAACTAACAGTGTAGTAAGTTTATTCATGGTATTTTCTGCTTGAGCTCCTCATGGACAGGACAACTGAGAAACAATGCATGAGCAACAATTGTCCAGTTATTTTTCTAATACAGATTCCATCGCTTCTCAGTTCTGTCTTCCATTGCTGTTATGCACTGTGCAAAAGTCTCTGCAGCCAGCCCTGGTTTGTTTGGAGGACGTAATAAGCAATTCAGGTTTATGATTTCTCCATCCACTTTAAAATAGAACCGAAACTGTTGTGAGCTAGCCTCAAATTTTAAGCTTTCCAAAAATTCAAGCCAAGTCTCTCTAATCTTCAGAAAATCCTCTTTTCTTTTAAACAGAATCTTTCTTTTAAACAGTATCTTTCTCCCACTACTATGCCTTTAGCAGTTGCAATGAAACCAAAATGTATAGGGGATCTAAAACCAAACAAAAACTAACACAAAAACCTAAGGTCAAATTGATCATCTTAGCATTGTGGAAAATCCATAGGGTGATACAATCAATGTCATGGTCTTTGGAGTACCAAAGTGTGAGTAAGGGTATGACATTTTCTGTAAGATACACAAATGTTTTTCCTTTACCAAGGTTCTGTTTTCAAAGGATATTGAGACCAAAACTTAGTTCCGTGATGGCCAGAGGGAAGATTTTTTTTTTTTCTCATAAGTTTTAGACAGGAAAAGTGTATGCACCTTGCCTGCCATCTACACTATCAAGTTAACAATATGTCCTAGATATGGGTGTCTAAGATGCTTCCTGGAAGTATTCCTCCACTAAGGCAGGCAGACCGTGGTCAGTGTTGTTACCTCTTACTGGTGTTTATGGAATTGCCTTGGATTCAGTCACATTCTTTGGTCTCTGACAAAACCAGTAGTTATTTTTATCTAGTTCTGGAAACATGGTTTCTGGAGCAGCTTTTTGCACGGCATCACCTCTCGGCAGCATGATCACCCACGGCCAGGCTGTGGTCTGTATGTGTGGAGCCTGGGTCTGAGAGTCTAACAGAGCCATGTTCCCCAGAGGACACTTGACCTGTCTTTGAGCCTGTATTTGGAAGCTCATTGGCTGCATGATACATCAGCCTGGTCTCAAAAACAAGTATGTTCTGGTACCCAGCCATCTGGGTAGACGTACCTAATGCAAATTATTTTGAATCACAACCCTGAGATTGTTCTGTGGATCAATTTCTCAAAATATTAGAGGTTGACATGAATCCAAATAGCTGGATATAATGGTCTGTGGTATGGATGTTATTGTTGCCAACCATTATAAACAGTCTGTTTTATTACTTTTTTGGGGGGAACAAAGCCCACATTCACTCAAGAAGAGAGGGATTTTGGCCAGTTCCAATAAATGTTAATAGATTTTTACCATTTGCAGTTTTACTAGGGAAAATTGACATAACTTTCCTGTCAATTTGTTACCACTCCTTTAGCTGTGAAAAACAGATGAGCAAATCTAGTGTGCATGTGATAGCATGAGAAATGGGTTCTACTCCAACATTTTTGCGGGAGTTTTATGCCTTATAAGCTGCTTGGTAGGCTACATGCTTGATAGAAAAGGAGATGGTGTTTTCAGGCAATGTCAGGCCAGTGTCAACATGATGTTCATGTTAGTGCAGATTTAGAAGCAGAAATCAAACACTGGTTTGAGGAAGCAGACATTATTGCTTAGAGGTACTGCCAGCCATGGGAACTTGCGCAGCTTGTCGTGAATTGAGTGGTGCTAGATATCTATACCAGTGAACTGTAAGACAGTCAAGATCTGCTAGATGTGCTAATATACTGTCTTTGTTTCTGTAATTTAACTGAGAACAAGAAAAGAGAGAGGAAGTAAATAAAGGTGAAATAATTCCTTCTTCACCTTCAGAAAGAAATGCTGTGCAAGGGAAGTCCAGCTATATTGTTTCCCTAGTGAGATAAATCACTTTCTTTTTCTACTGAAACTAGCATTAAAAAATGGAGGTTCTGCAATGTACTACTTGAGGTGCTTTTTTTTTTTTTTTTCCTTTACAATTAATCTGCAGGGAAAGCAGCTTGGTGTTAAAGGGGTGCAGTAATGAGAACATACAAAGAGACTAGATGTCGAGGTTTAGGTTCAATCCACCAGACCTACAAGAGAAATTCTCTGTTAACCCCTCTTTCCCCCACAAATAGAGGAAGAGTATAAGGGAGAGAGAGACTTATGGCTCCCTCCCCTCCCAAATAGGAGAGGAAGGGAATAAGAGAGAGGTGTCTGGATTAGAAAACTAAAACAGCTTTAATGAAGATAATAATAATAAAATGGGATACATACAAATACATACAAAACCAATATTGAACCCAGCATCCCCTGATGGCAATTACATCACTGTCACCACTGAGGCTGTGCAGGCACTGGCAAAATCCCAGACTGGGCTCAGCAGCAGACAGGAACCATGTTCAGGAGCTGGGTTCAGGAACACACGAATTGGGATCAAAGGCACAAGATGGTCCAAGAAGGGAAGGCCAGTGGAAGGGCCGATGAGAAGGAAAAAGGGCAAAAAGGCCAAAAAGCGCAAAAAGCTGAAAAAGGGCTAAAGGCCTAAAAAGGGCCAAGACCGTCGTGATCCCTCAGCTGTATACTGAATATGACGTATGTGGGATGGAATACCTCGCTGGTCAGTGTGGGGGTCTGACCCCCACATATTAAGGACTTTTGCCTTATTAAAACAGCGAACAAATAACTAACGCTCCCCTGATGCCATGGTTCTGCTGGAAGCCGGAAGTCATAGAGACGTGGCAAGGTATAAAAACTCAAAAGAAAACAAAAACTCCCTCTTTTCGCTGTGTCGTCCAGAGAGAAAGTTTGCTGCTGCCAAGCCTCCCCCCCACTCCCAGGCCTCACGGCTGGGGGGGAGGAAGGGGAAAACTGCCCCTGGAGAGCCCGCATCGAGTTGCTGCCTCCCGCCGCTTTAAGAATCCAAGCACCTCTCGCCACTCTAAGAATCTGGGTGCCTCCCAGCGCCAGGGAACCCACCGCAGGAGAGCTCGCATGAAGCTTCCGCCTCCTGCCGCTTAAAGAAACTGCGGCAAAAAGCCCATGCTAAGAAGCTGCGCCATTCCAAACCAGCGCCGCTCCAAACTGGCGCTGCTCCAAGTTGAGAGCCTGGCACCTAAACCGAAAGAAACTACAGCAAGAAGCTGTCATTGGCATTGCCCCAAGGTGGGGGCACCGCACCAAAGAAACCTGTCGCTCCAAGGGGCAGTGCTGCATTGAAGAAGCTGCACGCCACCGCCGAGTCGCGAGCTGCGTGCCACTGCCGAAAAACTGTGGCAAAAAGCCGTCATCACCATCGCCATCGGAGAGAGACTCCGATCGTGCCGAAAAGCTGGCAAGTCGCCACCGTCATCGGAACCGCCCAAGTCTGCCAGCCGAGCATTGTCGACCTGACCATCGCCACACGCCGGAAAAGGGTAGAAACCGACATATACACACACCGGGTTGACTAAGGGGGAGTGAGTGGGTGGGTGTGGCGTCCTTTGATATCTCCATAGAGTAAATACGGTTTTATTTGAATATATTTGGTAATAAACCTGTTAAATACTCCTTGGTCTCTGTAATTGCCTACAAGCCTGGCAGGGAGGTATCTCGCTTTGCCCTCGATCCCCTTTCCCTTTGGGAGGTGGTATGGACGCTTGCACCCGAACCGCGACAGGGTGTTTGAGCATGGGGCTCTGGGATGCACTGGAGGGCAGCAGGGAGGCCCCAGGGGGTGTGAGGGTTAAAAGGGGGGCCTGGAGGCACCTGAAGAGCACCCAGGTGCCCAGGGCTGAGCTGGTTCCATGCCCATGGGGGAGGCCGTGCCCCTCCCTGCCTGGGTGGCGGGTCACAGTGGGGCCCTTTGTGACCTCACTGCACTGCATATGGTCGGTGTGGCCACAGCCCCAGCCCTCAGTGTCCGGCAGGACGGCGACGGGACAGGGCAGGAGCAGGGAGCTGGCGAGGAGCCCCCAAGTGCAGCCCACATCTTTCCCCATCGCATCCGGCAGCCGCTCGGTGCCGCAGTGTTTGATAGAATCCTAGGATTCACTGGGTTAGAAGGGACCTTCTAAGGTCATCTAGTCTGAGCCCCTTGCAGTCAGTGGGGACATCTCTTACTAGATCAAGTTCCTCAGCTCGCTGAAGCGTCTGCCTACCCAATCCCTACCTCCTTCCTGAGGTGCCACAGGATAGAGCAGAGACCCCCCCGTCTGCCTCAGTGTGGCCTGGGAGGAGGTCGGGGCTTCCCAGGAGAGCAGCTCTTCACCAGAGCCCCACGAGGTGACCATGGTCCAGCCACAGGAGATTGGTGAGTGAGGGGCCCTGCTGCTGTGGGCAGGGCTGGGGCCAGCGAGAGCTCCCTGCTTGATGCCACAATGACGTTTGCCCGGCACACTGGCGGCCGGGGTCCCGTGGGTGGGGGGACGTGATGGGGGCTGGACCGGAGGGCACAGCTCCTTCCTCTGCTCTCCTGCCACCACACCCTCTCTACAGCCCCCTCTGCTCTCCTCCTTCCTTAGATGCCAGCTGGTTACCTGTGTATGAACAGCAGCAGGAACATGTGGACTTCATCCAGGCCTTCGTCCACGAACCAGCAGAGGTAACCGCGGCCGGGTTGAACGCAGCTGTGCCAGCGGCTGCTGCCAGGGGCTCTGCTGATGGGCTGCTGGGGCAGTGCTGGCTGGACACAGCTGCTTCTCCCAGGTCTTCCCACAGTGCTCCGGTCCTGCTGGCCGTGTCCCCCACTCTCACACTCCCTGTTTGTCTCTCTGTGCCTTGGCTGCCAGCATGAGGGCCCGAAGATGCTGTTCCTGACGTCCATCTGCGTCCTGTGCAGAACCGCCAGGTTCCATTGCTTGTTACGCGGCCTGGATATCTTCTGCCGGAGATACCATCTGGCAGAGTATATCAAGGTG